>VUQR01027997.1:0-22296 GCA_015108515.1 Hemichromis elongatus
GAGGATCAGGACTGTCCGGCCTTCAGTTATTCAGTTAGCCATTCTGGGTGTCTCTCGTCAAGCAGCTGGTTCATTTGTGCTGCCAGACGCTCATGGAATGCAGTCAGCTTCTTCAGCCAGTAGGCGTGAACCATTCAGGGCCTGGTGCTGTCCAACTCTTCATACTGGAGACCCTTTCTTGGATGTCTGCCATTGTGATGGTTACTGGACCCTGTTCAGGGAGGTTGCTGTGGTCTGCCCTCAGATCCACGAGCCACTGAGCATTGCTGTTATGGGTTGCTTCCTTCTCCCATATGCTCTTCCAGTATTGCTCCGTCTCCAGCCTTGGTGGTGCTGTTCCCATATTGTTGCCCTGCCACTGAGAGTACACCTTGGCTGGTTCCGTGGAGAATAGCTGGTTTATTCTCCTGCCTTCTATCTCTCTGGTGTAAATCTTCAAGCGGCTGGCCAAGGTTGTGAGTCGTTGTTTGGCAGTTTCCAAGGCCTCAGGTATGGACAGCTTGCTATATTTCTTAGGCACCTTCTTTGTCGCACCTTTCGCTCTATTTTCATCTCTTGCCCACCGATGCCTTCTTGTTCCAGTAGCCCACTTGTTGTCAGGGTGCCCTGGTTCCTCAACACCTGACGCGGACCTTGTTGATCCGGGCGACGTCCGAGCCGGCATGCCTTCAGATTTATGTGTCTCGCTCATATCTGCAGTAGGCTCGATTAGCATGGGGGGTCTAGCCCTGGGGGACCCTTACTGGATACAGGCGCCCCCGGGCGGGAATCGAACTAGCGACCCTCCAGAGACGTGTAGTCTTACCACTACGCTATCCAGCTATATATATATTCTATATTAATATCAGTTTCTTCAGAAATGCATTCTCTAGTTTTCAATATCATTTTCACATTTGGCTCTAATAATTTAGCCATTCTAAACAGAAATCTTACATAGTGTGTCACAACTATAAATGTCCAACAACACATAAATGTGTTTCATGAAAAAGCACAACTGTATATATGCAGTATTTTGAGATTGTCAGTATACACTAAAATACATCTTTCATAATGATTAAACATTATTTTACATAAATGTAAAATACATCGAGTTTTCAAAGAGGTTTATGGTTTTATGCATGAATTTATGAGACGGTCACTTCAAATAGGCTGAAAGGAAGGAAATAAGCTGGGTTGGTTGCAGTATAATGAGCAAACCGTAGAAAATCCATCTTTTTGACTCTAAAAACAAACACAATTCACAAACGTTTTATTAATTATGACTTCCAGAAACTTGGATACACCTGCAAATGCTTGCGCCACCAGAGCCTTTGAAAAGATTGTAGGTTTCAAAGCACTTCCAACTTTTATTCTATTCATAGTTGCGATGCTCAACTTTTAACCAGAATGCACATAGTATTTATAGTTTGATAAAGATTTGGGTATACACTATATAGCTAAATTCATCCAGTCTTTCTAATAACACTTAGTAGCATTAGCAGATAACATAGCCCTACACCATCTCAATCAAATATGGTCACTTTTGGTCTAAATAAAACCAACATGGTGGTAATCAAATTTCTATCATTAAGCCATCCCAATGGAGTTTCACAAAACTCTGTCCTTATCCATTCAAATCTAGTGAGGGTTTAAACATATTGGCATAAGCCTGATACTCAAGTCACTGGCACTGACGCAAAGTAAAAAGAAGACGAAAGTTTTTTTTATTTTACTTTACTTTTTACTAAGCTTTATACATACTATATTACTAGCTT
Source organism: Hemichromis elongatus (assembly GCA_015108515.1). Lineage (NCBI taxonomy): Eukaryota > Metazoa > Chordata > Actinopteri > Cichliformes > Cichlidae > Hemichromis > Hemichromis elongatus. The sequence continues at coordinate 1,755 of VUQR01027997.1, forward strand.
TTATGTACGTGCATTAACAATTTTTTTTTGATATTTTTGTTACTTGAACAAAGCGTTTATCACACAAGTTTCTAAATTGCCTAATGTACTTTTAGTAACACTTTTTCAGCATGAGCAACTGGTGTTTTAATAATTGCAAGTAAGAAAAATAAGGAATCTTGATTTTTTTTTTTTCATCTGTTGAAAGGCCCAGTCAGTTCTATTAATTCATTACAGGGCAGTAAGTAATCAGCAGCTGTCGACAGTGCTAATGTCATAGCCCTGGTGCCATGAGCATTTCCTGGTTCCTGAAACACCCTTCCTCCACTCCTCCTCCACTCTCTCCAGGGGCTTGGTGTCTTCTCTCCACACTCCGATGCATTGCTCAATTACACTCAATCAAACTGATAACTCAATATACAGGGAACTGACATCATCTGCTTCTTGTCCCCTTTGTTGGCAACTGGCAGATGATTGGACTTGTCAGTGGTGGGGTCAGAGAGATTTGTGTGTGGTTTTACCGCCGATGATTTTCTTTAACAAAAATCTTCCAGGACTCCTACGAGAGCAGGTAATGAGCATTTATGTCATGAGAACACAATGAAAGCAGTCAAGTAAAAGCATAAGCTTAAGACATGACAGAATATTCTGTTTTGAATATGCTTTGCCCTCTATGAGCTGGTGCAGTCTTTAATGTTATAATTTTTAGTTTCACATATGATTGTGCTAAAATTAGGTATATATCAGATGCAGACTAACTACATAAGCATGCATGCATGAAATCCACGGAAACTATCACATGATACAAACTAAATGCTCTGTTACTGTTACTTCAAATTCAACAAAACTCTTTATTTATATAAAAAAAAAATCAATGGTAAAGCTTGAATCTTATATTCATTGTTGTTTTTTTATGTAAAAAAAAAACAACACATGGAATAAACATGATATGAGCCTCAGGAATGAACTACAGGTGGTTGGGTACACACCTTCATCTCTTTAACAAGGTAAACAGCTTTACTGACCCCTGCTGCTGGGTGGAATCGGCAGGTGGCATGTGCAGCATGAGGTCGGCGTGTGGCTGCTATCACTTGTCTGGCTTCTTTCATAGGACAATATGAGTTTGCTTGACTGTACTGTTATATATCAAATATATCAGCTGCTCTTGTATTGCTCCACAAGGACTTGCTATACCATTAAGTGTACCATGCCTGAGAACCATTATCCCCTCTTGCTACTTCCCGGCTGCAGTTACAAAGTCCTAATGATCCAGGCCTTAATAACGTAAAGTTTGTCTCAGCATTACAGTTTTTGTCCGGGTCTAATGTCACAACTAAATGTGCACTTGTTACATTTAGAAGTCGTGCTATTTCATGAGGAAAGAAGGTGAAATAAATGCAGAGGAGTTTTAAAGACTCACAAACAGAACACTTGATCAGCAAACAGAAAATCAAACTAATTAAAACCTGAAATTGAGCATCTGCGGAGGTGCCACCATGCCGCTTTAACAGTCCGTGGAGGAAAAACAAAGTTGAAGTAATTTGACAAGGGTAAAAGAGCACATGTCTGTGTCTATGGTCACACACCCGTCACATCTAATCACCTGACAAAACTATCAAATCTTTGAAAAATCCAAAACCATCATAGAAATATAAACTATGGTGCATTCTTTCTAAGTGTTTGCTTGTGTGTGCTTGTGTGTGTGAGACAGATGAGCCTCCAGGAGCTGACAAACCCCAAGGCGCCAGACAACAGTGTCCTCCTCCATCTTCTCTTATTGGCCTCAGCCTAATTAAGCTGAGGCCTTCCGTCCCCCTCCTCCACTTGCTTGTCATATGACACGCGTCAGGCCATGGGGTTGAGCATGTGTGTGTGTGTGTGTGTGTGTGTGTGTGTATGAGGGAGAGAGAGAGTGGATGTGCATGTGTGTGTATATTTTTATGAAATTTAAAAAGAAAAATCTAACTACACTGAGAGTTGCAGGAATATACGTTTCTGTGTGTCCGTGGGTTAAACAGATGGGGCGGGTGTGTGCATGTGTGCAGAGATAAAGAGACTACTCAAGTCTAGGAGCCTACTTACAGCCAAATATAGTTTATTTGACGTTAGACTGAGATTCCTCTCTGTCCTGATTGACTGAATGCTAAACACTGCTATTCCCCATGGAGAAGACATTTTTACTGCGGGTAGAGAGAAAAGTGAAGCGAGCGACAATTGAAAAACACAGAACACAAACAACATGAAAAAAAAAAATCAGACACAAATTCTAATCATTCTCATTGTCAATGCTATTACCAAATCATCTCACCCACACCTACTCTCATCATTTTCAGAATTATCAAGGTCGTAGAGCTCAGTGGACAGATTGCAGCACTTTGGCAGTTTGGATAAAAGCTTCAATCAAATGGTTGAATGCAATCAACGGCACACATAACTGGCACAGTACAATCAAGAGATAATCAATAGCTTACGTCTGGAACACCAAACAAATACAGCAGAACACACATTAGAACAGACAGTTTCTATGAGAATGTGAAGCATGTTTAACAAGATAAGGGTCTGACATGAGGGTATACGTACAATGGACTGGGCAGAGCAGCAGAAAGTCAACGGGACTGTAAAACTGTGTGGGCGTTTGCTGCATAATGTGCTGCATTATTGTACACGAGTGTTATAGGAGTGACATGTTGTACACACTTCATTTTGTTATATTAAATTATTCCCCAAAAATTAGACAATTGAACAAAGTATTTCATTTGTTTGTGGAATAGCACAAGACATAAACGAAGGAAGGGGTGGGATTTTTTTCTTTTCTTTTCCCATGTGACATAAAAATTAGGAACAGGAGAAAAGCAAGGTTGCACAGTTGCTATGACAACGGCAACACGCCGATCAGGCATTTTTTTTCTTTGCAAAGAGAAACTAATATACACACACACACGTATATATATATATATATCTTATATATACATACATAGACATGAGTGTGTGTGTATTAACATCTTTGATAAGAACACACAGATACATAATTGCAAATAGCATATATGCACATGAGCTGTGGTACACTGACAATAGAAATCACAGCGTTGGAAAAACAGCTATTATCTTGAATGAAACAAGTATCTCAACACTGCCTTATAGATGGTGGGAGTATTTTAAGATTGCTGGTTTAAGCATGCCAGTGAGGCAGAGGGAGGAGGGATGGGAGAACAGATGATGCCTGGAGGTCTTATGGCTCGGTAAAGACATCCTCAGTTGGAGAACTCGAGCTTCTTGGAGCATGCAGACAAGTAAGCCAACCAACAGACACAGCATGTTTTAGTAGTGAGGCAAATCTTAGCCAACAAAAGGCTTTCAGGTTCCAACCTCTGTCTCTATGCACCCATGTCAAGGCCTATAGCTTTTGGAAAACAGTGACAACAATAGCTATTTGTTTGAGTAAATGCAAAAATTTGCTGTCTCATTAGAAAAAGAATGCAAACTGAGCCTGTATGCCCCCCATGTGCCACTCCATCTCATATTAAATTGAATAAACAAAGTAAATTAGGGGAATGCTTCTGTGGTGCACATTTCACTCTGTAACTTAAGATAACTTTACAGGCTTTTCTCAATTTCTCAAAATCTGTTGTTTTTGTTATATTATCCTGCTGGCTAGTTGTCTAATAAACCATTTTGTTTAGATTAGCTGAGCTGTCGGTGGGATCTTTTGTACAAACAGTGTTAAGAAAGACTTTTCTGACTTGTGGCATTTCTTTCTAACACCTTTGAGCTAATATAAAGCACGGATCAGTCTGGCACTACCTCTCCAGTGTTTATGAACCCATCTTCAGAGTTTCAGAGTAAGACCTCACTGAGAAAGTTTTAAGCCAGAGTAAGTAAGTAAATTAGATCCTGTTAACAAACTTTCACACTCTGGAAAGCAGTTTTTACATAGTAGTCTGATGGTACAGGACAAGACAATTAAATGAAAAGTTATTATATAGGTTTAAACAACAAACAAACAACAAACAGTAGGGGAGCTTTGGTTAAGGGGACAAAGACAGATACACATCCACATTTAGAGCAAATTTTAGAATCACCAATTAACCTTGCATGTCTATCGACTGTCAAAGAGAACATTCACATGCAAAGGGGAAAAGATTAGCAGTGCGGGAAACAAATATGTATTAGATTAAAGGGCACTGCACTGCACTGGCTTCTTCTTTCAATGCAGTATTTATTTTTTGATTAAAATTTTATGATTTTGTGGTTTTGATCAAGAACAAGAACAATTGTTTACAAAAACGTGGTTTAGTAAGTTTTACTAGCCTAAAAGCAACAAAGTGATGACTCTCCAAGCCTGAGTCATCATGTCAACATCTGTCTTTTCAATCTCATGCACTAACGGCTGTGTATCTTTCCTAGAATACTGAACTGAGACCGACTAAACTGTTCTTCTTAGATAGCCAGTTTTCCTCACGCTGTTTTAATTTCAGTGGTTATTTAGAGACCTTATCTATTTGCCAACTCTCAAAGGGACCTCCATTGTGGTACCACATTTGGTTGCTAGGAGATCTGTGACGCAACACGCAACTGCAAAGCATCTATGCAAGGTTAGGCACAGTGGGTGACGTCACTGGCAAACATGTAGAATTAAAAAGAGTGAGTTGTGTACAAAGCACATGAACATTTAAGCCATTTATATCCACAAGCACACACTCTCAGACTCCTACACTCTCTATCCCTCCCTCTCTCGTTCCATCTTACTCACGCACAAATACACACATCAGTTTTGCAGCAGGCGTGTGTTTTGGTCCACTGCCAGTGCTTGTACTGGATCTCCAAATGGACACAAGGCATCATCACAAGCCAGGGAGTCTATCTATGCCAACTGTGTGAACTCAAAACAGCCTTAGGCACTAGAGGTGAGCTGCCCATATAAAATGTCCCTCTGTGGCTATCATAACTTTTCAGATTGGACAAACAATGACTTATCATACCACCTGGAGCAAGAACAAGAGCTCAAGAAAATGAACTCTCACTGACATAACCATTCTAATGTTTATTGCGTGGAGGTTTTTGCTGGTATGCTGTGTATGTGTCAAAACGTCAGTAAATAATTTCACTTTTTAGAAGCAAGAATTTTGTTTCTGTTTTCTTGAACAGGCATCTATGGATAATGAAGTTGCAGAACCCTGGGCGCAAATGTTTGCTTGGCAAGAGCCACTTTTTTTTTCCCCAGTAATTAGACATAATTTAGAACGGGATAAAATAGTTCATCATCAAATCATTATAGAGAGCAATTTACCTCACCGGATAATGAAAAGAACCCATCACACATCCCAAGCAGACTTTTATCATTTTTTTCCTCATCAGGAAAACTTTCCGCTACAAGATTAAAAAAATAAAAGTTCTTTAAACCAGCAATCACACTTACACTGTGTTCTCCGCGGCTGGGTCCAAAGAAGCAACATTACACTTTCGCAGCTGTTTGTTCAGCTATCCTGGCGATAATGCGAGGTTAAAGGAGTTTATGTGCTAATAGAGCTTTTCACAGCAGACATTTGGCATACCATAGCATGAAAAGCACAGCTGTGATTAATACTATAAATGATGAGTGTCTTCCATTTCGGTGAGCCAATTCCAGAGTCCTAATAATGACCGTGTTGGCATTGCTTTCTGACTCAGTTACTAAAACCCGACTGCATTAAAAAAAACATTATTTCACCTTCCGTATTCATGCTCTGACGAGTCAAAATATCTCCTCTTAGAGTGCTGTCCAGTATCAAGCGATCCCCAATTTCTTAATGTTTTACATAAATGTAAATACATTATAAAGGGCATAAACAGTTTGCACGATTACAAAAAGCTTGAAAGTCATTATTTAATTCATCAACAAAGCCTGAACTTCCTTGGCCAACCCTGTTTGTCATTTCTTTAAGTTGTCTTCGGGAATAGTTCTCCAGGCTTCTTTGAGGACATTCAAAGCTCTTCTTTGGATGTTGGCTGCCTTTTGTTCTGTTCTCTGTCAAGGTGATCCCACATTGCTTCATTGTCAAAGTCCAGGCTCTGAGGAGGCAAATCCATGACTGATAGTGTTCCATTGTGTGTTTGTCTCACTAGGTATGCTATTACTGCATTGGCAGTCTGTTTGGGATCATTGTCATGCTAAAAAATAAAGCCGCTGCCAATCAGATGCTTTCCAGATGTTATTGCATGGCAGAAGAAAATATGATGGTACTTTTCCTGTGTTTATAATCCTATAAACTTTGATGAAATCCCAACACCACTGGCTGAAATTCAGCCACAAATCATTACAGAGCCTCATCCGTGTTTTAGAGATGGTGGTAGACTCACACTATTATACTCCCATCTTACTGCATGCATAGATACTAATAACAATATCAGGTCCTGCATCAGGATCAAGATTTTTGCCTATTTTTTATTATGTGACTTTTAGATACTGTGTATTTACTCAAGATAGTTTTTAGGCCTCTTACTTCTCCTTTATCCTCCAACAAATTTTGAAAGACTTTCAGAAGAACTATTGCTCAAGGCCTCTTAAAAAATGAGAAGGAAAGCCCAGCTCCTAGGAAGCAAAATATAAAGAAATGTGGTCTGATGGAAGATTTTTGCATGGTACTGTATGTGATACAGCATGTAAGATTTTGTAGGAATTGACCTTTAAATCAGTTTTATCACATTTAGGACAATGTCATTTAATTTCACAGCCAAGTGTGGACTTATCATGTGCAGTGCATTTGAAGCGCATAGCGTTACTGGTATTATTTTTACTGGGGCTTTTTAACTCAAATCGCGCCATTAAGAACTCCGCTTACAAATATCCTCTCTTACATGTCATGCATTGATTTAAATTATCCAGTTTGAATGGTAGAAATGTCAAAATGCAAGCGACAGATGATTAATAGATATAATAGGATAGAATGATAGTCTTATTATTTTAAATTGAATAAAGATCAACACACACAATAACCAGTAGCTGCAGATTAAATGCAAAGCTATCTGCAGCTTGTCTCCAGAACCTAACAATGTGCCAAGGAGTGTCTAAGCCGAAATACACCGCTGTAATGGAATTATATTTGTAATCATAACCAGCTTCTCAAGGTGGAAAGCCAAACAAACTGCTGATGTCTCAGCTTCAACTGGGCACTGACTCATCCCTGGCAGACAACGTTTGGTCCTGGTTACCTCAGCCAGTCTCGTAGCTCCTCCGCATGTTTTGATTCAAACGACTTGTGAGATAAGTAATAACACTGCTGGCTGCAGGGCCCTGACGTATGAGATGGCTGTGATACCATAAACCCAAACATAGATACGGAATGGATGTTTAGCCTGGCTGACCCGGCAGTCACATACTTGCCCAAATGCTCACACAAGTGTTCGCACACACAAACAGATTCCTGAACTACTATTCCTCTGGGCAACTTTGTAAAAGTTGTTGTTTCTTTGCTCTGCTATTTATAATGAAATACGATGAGCAAATAGTGATCTAATCATTTACGCAGTCTTTTTTTGTAAAGCACAATTTTGCCATGCCGGTCATTGTGTCAGCTATTGTGTTAAATTTGGTTTGTTATTTTATCAAACAATTAAATTTTTCCACCTAGTTATCAATATGATAAAATATATTCAGTAGATTTTGTAAAAGCTTAAAGTTATTTTAACAAACATACCTTTTTTTTTTTCCTTTTGCACTCAGTGCTCGAGTTGTAAATAAATAAATAATTTTCCACATAAAAACAGAACTTGGATTATGCCCTTCAGCATTTAGTGTAATTGACACCGGCACAAACAGTCTTTCTAACAGTCAGCTGTACTGGGGAAAACTGCAAAGTACGCCTCAAGTCAAAAGCTCACATTAAAGTGAGAAATCACAGGTGATATTTCAGAGCAAGCAAGCTCAATGACTCCTCCCAGAGAGCCTTAAGGGGTGTATGAAGCTGTACGACTCCTTCAAACTTGTCCACAGTAGACCGCTTATTTTGGATTGCGGGTATAAAGGCAGGTTTCCAACCCAAGCTGTGATACCCACCGTGTCTAATAATGCTTTCTAGTACAAGAGGATAAAAAAAGGCAATGTGTACTTCCTCCAACTCCAAAACTCTTTATCTACGTAAGAAGTATATTTGTGCTATAGCCTAGAGCAGACCGTGTTAACTTGGACGATGCAGTTTGGTGGTTTTTCAGTTCGTACTCCCACGACGCATACAGGAGGGGACATATAGAAGTCTTTTCAATGAGAATAAAACAGTAAATCCATTCTCCGATCGATTTGTGTTGTGTTTTTACGAACTGTGCTCACCTCACAGAAGCCACCACTTCTTAAAGCTCAAGTTGCAAGTTCTAAATTCCACAGTGTAAAAAAAAGACACTTTTCTTGTGGCTATTCCCAGTTTTATTTACAACATGCTCACTTTAATGTTCTCCAGCTGCATAAAAGGATGTGCTGTGAGATCTGTTGCTCAAGTAGAACGACGAGTTGACTAGAATCATCACCAGGACAAACCTGCTCTTTAACTTGGTGAGATAAGGACTTATTTACTTAAAAACAAACATTGCAAACAATTTTAAAATAGCTCACTGCTCACTCAATCTATGACCTCAGTAAACACCTTTCTTTTTTCAGTCATTTTGCCTATTTTCAACATTTATTTCTTACATCCAGATTCAAAACACCAAGACCGTGACTCTTCAAAAGCATGTCTTCACAATCCAAAATCTACCACAGAGACCATATCCTTTTTTTATATATTATCCGTGGGTATAAGCCATCATCTCTGACTGCAAACATCTGTAAATAGCACCAGTTTTTCCATCTCTCTAAAGCATAAAGAAAAAAATCTGAATTAGAAATAATTGATAGAACTGTTTTTCATTACAGTTTTTCCTTAATTCATTGTGACACATACATATTAATATTTTATTAATAATTTTCTATCAGAAATCAAGTATCTTAAAAGATGGACCTCGTTAAACCAGAGATTTTTACAAACAGGTACAAGCTTTGTCCTTCTTGATAGTTTTGGTCCAAATTTTGCACATCTGTACCTGTTTTGTCATACTAAACACATTAGCATTTGAGACTATGCCATTAAATTCACATATACCAATCAATTTCACCTCTTGTTTTTTTCTTTTTCCTAAATGTGTGATTATTCCATGTCATGCCTCTACCAACAAGTATGCACGGCTGTGTACCTTATACTGGTTAGTAAAGTTCTGCATGGATTCCGAACACTGAGTGTTATCCATTCATCACTCCTTGACTCATTGACAAGACTTCCATTACTTTGTTTCCCTGCATTTCCCCCATCCCCATCTCCTCCTCAATCTAATGGCTTCCGCTGAATGTCTTAATGTATCAGCCAATAAGGCTGCCAGTGTGCAGCAACACACAACCTCCGGTCATTATTGTCACGACCTAATTGTCCATTTGTTGCATTTACCAGCATAGCTGTACTTAAGCATTTTTAAACAAAAAATTACTTTCAGCAGTTAAGTAAGAGCAGTTAAAACGAGTGGTTTCTGCAGGTGGCAAGGCATAGTGACACAAACTGATGAACCAACTGAGATCCAATTAAGAGCAGAACAATATCCCATGAATGAAACACTGCCAGGGGAACCAAATAATCAGAGTAGTAGTAGAGTATATTATGAAAGGAATACATTTAAAGTATTAAGAAAAATGTCATTTCATTAAATCATGAGTGTGCGATATTTTAAAAAAGATGTTCACTTACTTGCAGAGGGTGTTTCGGCATGAACAGGAGGTGTAGAAGGGATGAAAGAGGGGAAGAAGAAGGATCGCAGAGATCGTTCAGTGTGGAGGGGTGAGCGCTGTGTGGGCAGGTTCTCACAGCTGCCCACACTGCTGTGGATCTTAAGGTTCAAGGGCTTGGTCTTCTTCTTGGCTCTGGTGGACAACAGAGAAAAATATAAAATCGAGATATTAGAGGTGAGTGCAGCAAAACTAAACGTTAAAACGACATGTTAAAATTATATTTACAATAATTAAACAGTCTGAACAATTTTCTTCTGCAAAAACGCACAAGTTCAAAGGTGGACAGAAAGGCTCCACAGCTTTTGAGGTTTAGCTATTCCTGTGGTCACAAACAAGGTATAAAGGTTTCAGTCACTACATTTAGAAGAGAAAACAGAATTCTACACCAGAATAGTTCGCATATGGAGAACGTAATACGTTCAGTGGCAAGACATGTTCTACGTTATGTAAGTGATTAAGTAAGTTATTCACACCTATATATAATGTATACCCTACAACTGAATGTAACAAGAATACAGTAAAGTATGTATATTACTCTATGTTTCATATTGTGTATTATGCATTAGAGCAATATCAATAATGTACTTATAACACTAAACAACAAACATTTGTCTAGGACACTGTTGTATTATGTTCATTGTACTCCAAATAGCAAGTCCTCCCCCTCTGCTAAATAGCAGAAGTCAGTGCAAAGTACCAAATATATGTATTTTCTGCACAATCACACAAACAAACAAACAAACGGGTGTGACAGCATCTTGAGTCACAGCAAGAATGGTGTACCGAAATACTAAAGCAGCATCATTAAGGGGTCAAGTAATAATACTAAAGTCAGGAAAGCTGGGAGTCTTGTTCATAGCATGACAACACAGCCATCGGCATCATGCTCTAAAGAAAACAAACTGCTGTCGGGTCCAGAAAAGCAAGTAGGATTGAGGAACAGAAGATTAAACAAGACACTAAAAGGAAAAAGAAAAACAGCCTTTTTACTGCGATTTTATTGCAAAATTTGGCTCTGACACAAATTGCACACCTCCCTATGAGCACTTGCCACATAAGTACATAAATGTGTTTAAACTGATGTGAAGTATCTTCATGCAATGCAATAAAGGTTACCATCTTGGCTATAGCAAAAGGGGTGGGATGAAGTGTAATATATATTACACTATATAATATATATTATTACGGAAGCCTGAATGGTGCTTAAAAAATTACTCTTTTAAATGACAAGTGTGTATTGAGTCAAAGTGAAAATGACCTAAATTTTCCCATGATCGCTTCTGTTTGTCTGTCTGCTTCCAGTGTGGAGGCTTGTCATTTCAGAGCTGAGGTCTGAATAATTAAGCTTGTAGAGCAATTTGTCTTTGTCAGCTGTCATTGTGGGGGTTTTTCTAACAAAACTTTTGTGTATTTCAATAAGGTATTCCTTGTAAGTACACAATTCCCATAAATGTGAAAGACAGACAGTTGTGAACTGAGTAAACTAAGAGACAAGCTATTCAGTTTTGGCTAATTACAAGAAAAGTCTGTAATTTAACTAAAAATATTTTAAGTGACTTGCAGAACAAACTGTTCTAGCTAGTGGTATATCTGGATTCTAAAGAGTACCCATTGGTAAGTCTGCAGACACTGCTCATATAAAAGCATGGTCCACCGTTAACCTGCTCTAGAACTTCAAACGATCACATTAGCCTCTTATCTAATGTACTCAGTTAGGCTGATAAAAAGAACCATTATTCCTACAGGATCCTAAATACACTAACTTGTGTTATTATTGCAGCTCAGGAGAACACGAGGTGACTTTGTGGGGATAATTGGAAATAAAAGTCGTCCTTCATTAGAAAAATAATCCACAGACTGTTAATTACTTCCCCGTAAATTATAAATGCAAACATTCACTGTGATAGACGTTATCGGCCATATTTTCTCATTTTAATTTGTCTACTTTTTTTGAAGTGAGGCTAAATTTACTGTGGCTATGGAAAAGATTTTGCCTATTTTGCAAACACATTCTGTACTGCGCAAATGTCTTTACATTTTTGTTCTAATATGCCAGGGATTCTTCCACTTTCTCCAAGTGGTTATTGAGTAATAGTTGTCCAGGCTTTCTAAAGGTCTTTCAAAGTTTTTCTTTGGGCACTGGCTACTTTTTCACACACACTTTTAGTCCAGTGCTTTTACCTGGCCATTTTTAGAGAAATGTGCTTGGAGTTTATTTAGTTTGCTTGTTTTTTTGCCATTCTTTGTTAATACTGACCTATGAATCATTCATGTGTCAAAACAAAACTTAACAGAAAACCAGTAGCAGAAATTTGATCTGAAGAACTCCAAAACAGGCAGGTAAACTCAAAACACACATTTTTATGGTGGTAGAAAAGTGGTTCTAAAAGTACAAAGTACATAAAGCAAAACAAGAAAGAAACTCCAAATGGCAGGCAGTCACAAGGGAAGCATTCAGACCAAAAGACCAAAAGAATAGAGCATGTCTATAAACACAGACTGAGGGCTAATCAGAGGAATGAGACACGGCAGGGGAAATGAAGCACAGGTGAAACTAATTAAACCAGTGACAGGAAATAAAATTAAATGCAAGATCCAGAAGATGCATGATTACCAAAATCACACAGGAAATTAATAACTAGAAGACTGGACACAGGAGAACTTGACACAGTAGGATAGAATGGAGGATAAATCTGAAGTAACAACTAAACTTTAATGTAACCAAAAAGTGGAAGTAATACCTGAGACTCAAAATACTAATGAACATGAAAGACATGAAAAAGAAACTATCATCAATAACCAAACTGAGTAACATGACAATCTTTAGGCACTTTGGAAACAGCCTGTCGCAAAAACTCATACACTGTTCCCATTTCTTAAACTAAATCTAAAAAACACCCACAATTTGACAGTGATTCCTAAACATCCATCAACCAGAGCCTTCAAGTACCAAAGCTTTTTGTGCAGTGTGTTTTAAAAGAATTTAGGAAGCTGGACAAGTGGAGGACAAAAGAAGCTGCAGGTCTAAAAGACCATCTACAACAGATAAACAGTATCTGAAAGTCATGTCGCTAAGAAATGGAGGGAAAAAAAGACCTGACAAAGGACCCGAGTGATGTATCAGGCCCTTTAAGCTGATCCATCTTCTGATCTTTCTGAGTTAGCTCTGATAGTTACTTCCAAACCATCAACATGTCTATTAGACCCCATTCTTAAAAAGCCTGCATGAAGTCCTACCACAAATAATGCTTTGATCTTAAATAAGATCAAACTATCTCTACTAATTGGGTTATGTACCATATGCCTTTAAAGGGGTGGTAATTAAACCATTACTTGGAAACCATCACTTGACCCAGCTGTCTTAGTCAATAATAGACCAATTGCCACCCTTCTTTGAATTTCAAAAAATTGTGAAAGAGTATTTGTAAAACAGCAGTTTGTTGGGTCTTTACCTTACAATATAAAGTGCCTTGAGGCAACTGTTGTTGAGATTTCAGGCTATATAAATGAAACTGAAATGAATCTAAATGAACTGAAATTCAAATGTTTGTTACTGAATTAGTCAAATTTCTTCATCTCATATTATGAAAGGATGAGAACTTTTCACTTTCATATGAACAATGTCATTAGCATATAGTAAAGCAAGCTATATGATAATGACAGGTAACTGCTAACATAAGAAGGCAGGGTACCCCTCTCCCCACTTCACTAGTACACCTCCAGAAGGAGAGCACATTGTCCCCTCTTTGCTTATTTTGTAGTACTAATTACTGCTCCAGTTTCAGTTACTCTTTTAGCAGATTTTTTTTTTCCAATCCGTCATTTAAATATTGCCTGGTAGACATTCTTATATTTGTAGGTGGATCAAAAAAAAAATTAGCAGGAAATTAGAAAAAGAAAAAAATGATTCCGAAAATGCCAACATCGGCATGTAGGTGTGTTTGGGAAACCACTGTTATTATAATTAAAGCTAGCAGAAGCAGATACATTGTTGGTGCTAGTCTTCTTTAGCTAGTGAGACTTTTTTATATTTTTAATAACCACCATTAAAAGAATGCCACATTAGCTATCAGCAGTTACTGACTGCAAAGTACCCTCTCCTGTACAAAGAAGAATCCCTGGATTATTTTAACAATGTGACAAGTGCCAGGCAGGTTCAACAAAGAATTTTCTCCCTTAAGCCGATTTATGGGCACTTTTTCCACAATGAAGTTTGTAGATAATGATATCCAAAGGAAGAGTAAATAACACCAAATGACATGAATATGAGATTTATGTTTGTGTGTCAGTGCTTGGGAACTGCATCAGCAGTGGGTTAAAGACTGTACCAATCCTTCTCTATGTAGATGTAATTTACTTTAATTTGCTGCCAATGCTCTTAAGCCCCTTGATGCTATGTATCACAGTTCTCTTCAATTTATCACCGAGGACAGTTTCAGCACCCTTCATTGTATTCCCAATGCAAAGATAACTCTCTTTTTTTATTTACTAGCCTATTTTAAATAAACTGTCATGTTGTTCATCATCCGCCTTGTATCGGTTACAGAATATACAAAAATGCATTACCTTTAATAGCCAATTTATAAATAAAAACCCAGGGAAACTGCAGTGTGCTGTTATGCATCTCACAGGATGAAGTGTTTAAGCATGTTTATTACTCTAGGGAAATTTAATCTTCTGTTGGTTGATGTTTTATATAATGAATGTTGCGAGGAACTGTTGTTACTGTAGTATAATTTTTCATATCCATCCATCCATTCATCCAAAGAACTTAGGAAATATGTGATTCTTTATATCCTCCAGGAATGTGAATCCTGTTTTAGTATTGCAGAACTTGAGCTGAACTTAGTAAATGAAACAGTCGTGAAAAAATACATAACTAATCTCCATCCACATAAATTCCTGCAGAAACAAAAGTGTAACCGGACATATCATCTGGAAATTTACGTTTGCAACACTGGATTCATAATTCTAAAACAGAATACTAAAAATTCTAAAAGGATTATAGGTGACCCACAGACAGGAAACAAACAGCAAAATAAAAGTTGCAGACACACAAGCAAACGTAACCAACTAAAACAAAAACAAAAAAGTTGCACTTGCAAATAGAAGAAGATGAGTTTTAAGTGTCCAAACAAACAGACTACAAGGAGACAGGTGAGAAAGTGAGACATGAGGAGAGTTTATCTGTGAAAAACTGACTTGTAAAAGTAGTAAAATGAATGCTGAGTTCTGACTTATCATGGAAAGTGTTAAATCTCACAGGAATGTTTCCTCCCATGTCAGTCTCCCACTCCCTACACTGAGTCATGCAATTAGACCTGTAAACCAGCCCAGCACTTCACTCACATCTCCTGCAATAAGGAAGCAGCCTGCAGGTTATCACTTCTTCGTCACAGAGCTTTTGTCAGCTATTCCGATTAGCCCACTTTATGCAATTTGAATCTAAATTAAACCATTCATCTCCCTGCATGCATGCCTTTATCCTCTCCCCGAAGATGTAGATGTTCAGTGAGGGAAAAGTGAAAATGAATGTGAAGAGTAGGGAGAGGATTCCCAATTTTCATTTTGAAAACGTTTGTCAGTGAAGGCACGCGGGTGAGAAGGAGGGGGAGGACTTTAACTCTACAGTGGTTAATGCATCTTTTCAGACGCCTCACATATGAAAAGTTCAAGAAAGGAGAAACTTAAAGAAAGAATACACAAAACAGAGAAGAAGAAGGAGGTGGGTTACTTGTCAACTGTCAAGAGAAATCAGCCACAGTGTGAATAGCTGAGATGTCTTTTGATCTTGTCGACAATTGTACACAGTGACGCATAACTCGCAGATGGAAATCACTGCGTGTCACATTTCAGGTAGCATTTTTGAGTCTCTTAATCCTCCTAGATCCTCTGTACTGACAAAACAGGAACACCAAAGCTTCTTCTTTTTTTTCAAAGTACCATTAAGTCAATTCCGCTTAAAATATTGTAGTGATTATCGTTTGTGTCACATTTATTACCTGCTAATTTCTCATTCACACACTTTTTTTTCCAGTTACATCCTGTTATCATCCATGTATCAGTTTTCCCTGGGATCATAAAAGGTGATTTGCATGTGTTTTGAAGTAAATGGCAACGCAATCTTAAGCTTCCCTAACATATTAATAAAGAGATCACAAATTATGACACTGAAAAAGTAGGCTTTTTTTTGCTTGTAATATGCACAGAATGGACTTTGTCATCATATCTATTAAGAGTCAAAGTAATCAAGCAAAATTTAGAGTACACAGAGTAAAAAACAAAATAAATTCATCAGTACAACATATCCAACATTTACTTTGGCAATACTTTTTGGTTTTCTGAAACTTCACCTTAATTTTCCCCAATTGCTTACATATTTTAAAGATGTGATTTGCTCTTCATAATATGAAAGCTATGGAAAAAATAATCTGACATTCACGCACACGCATTCATCTACCCACACCTTCCACAGTCACTTTCCCCACACTTGCTGAGATGCTAATTACAGTGACACCTTCAAGCAAAAGTTCCCTTTGACTAAGGACGGAGGTGAGTGCAGGAGAGCAGTGATCCATCAAATGGCACGTTTCCTTTATATTCTGACATATCAAAAGTGCTTTAAAAATGCAAAATGACGAAGAGCTATCTGCCTAACTAGCTAGCAGTTGTTCACTATACAAATTATATATCTAAGTGATGCTGTGATCCTGCAATTCATTTGAGCTCTATCTAATTAACACTTGTGTCCATCTAGAGGGGTAATTTACTTGCAGGGTTCCATCTGCATACCTACACTTTATTCATCAGAAATATGCAAGGGAGCTCTGCCGAGACTCACACGACACCCTGTTGCTTTTTATGCAAATGGGTCTGTGGAATAATATCTCTGGCAACCACTGCTCTTTGCTGCTTTAATAAAGTTGGTGGAAAATGAAATAAGGGTGGCTAGAATAATGATTGCAAAAGAGAATTACTTTGAGCCCTTGGAGCAGTCATCCTAAGAAGGCTGTCTTGTTTTCAGACGTCTGCAGTGTCAAGCTTGTGTGGAATAAAAGCAGGCAGTCTGGCAGGATATTTTTTAAAGAAAATGTTGTAAAGCCAATGTTAAACTTAGCTGAACAGAGATTTATAGTTATTATACAACAAAATGCGACATGATGCACAAATTTCTGTTACACTTTAAAGTATGCATGTTACTTATATTGCATATCAGGGATTTATTTGATTTTAGAGTAAAAGTATAGGGGAAACAAGACAGCCTTGGTGATATTCAACACAGACTGTTTTGCTTTTTCAAAAGGGAGGAGGTAGCATTTCACATCAACAAGAGTTCACAAAGAGTAAGCTGTGCGAATGTAACAAACAGCTAAAAATAACTCGGATAATGAAAAAAAAATCAAGCGGTGAAATGATCAGATGGGTGGTAAATAATATCCCCAGGTTAGCTAAACTTATGTGGAAAAGAAAACAAAAGTGAACTGCATTACTACATTATTATCCAAACTCATGCACTGTTACTGAACATACCCTTTGTGCATATCCAAAAAGTTTTATTGCAACAGTTCGAGGAGAACCATGTTCAGTTTTACTAACCCAAAATCAATGCTAAAGCTAGCATTAAGACTCACTATGATAGTGAGACCAAGTGGACATATTCTAAATATAAAATCAGAAAAAAACAATTAATATTAGAGACCACTAAATGATAACTGTGTTCCAAATTCACAGTATTGGTTGGTTATTAAAGCAGAAGCTGGACATAACATAGTAATGTGTTTATGTAATAAAGTGTTTACAGTAATTTAAATAAAACTTACTTAAAGAACAAATGTAAGATGTCAAAACCTTCTCTCAACAATGATCAACAACTACCGCTGTTGAAGGAACCACTAGACACTTGTGTGATCTCATTTCGACGTCATCATTAAACATAAAAGCACGAATGTTAAGATGTCTTTCAAGGACAAAAAGAAGCTACGAGTGTGTTGTATGTGTGTGTACGTTTGCGTGAAGTTGTGCATGATCACAAATTATGTTCTAGTTATCTGATGATATCTGTTGGAATGGTTGGACGATGATAGCGCACAAGTGTTTGAAATCCCTCTCTTGTTATCTCCTCTTTAACTGTCAGCATCTCCTGCTAAGATATGGGAGGGGGTGTCATTTCACTGTCAAAGGCCAGGGAAAGCACAGTGTTCTCAGG
This sequence comes from Hemichromis elongatus, assembly GCA_015108515.1. Taxonomy (NCBI): domain Eukaryota; kingdom Metazoa; phylum Chordata; class Actinopteri; order Cichliformes; family Cichlidae; genus Hemichromis; species Hemichromis elongatus. Next base: position 19,721 of record VUQR01027997.1, read on the forward strand.
AGAGAAAAGTCATGTGTGTGGTCTGGATTGGAACGTGAACATGAAGCCGAAGAGACAGCGAGACACCCAAGGCGAAAAAGGCAGGAAAGAAACAAGGGGTCGTAAAAAGAGCAAGCCTGTGTGAAGGACAGAAAATGAGCAGGAGGAAGAGAGAATTCAGGAGCCAATGGCCAGACGACAAGAGAGAAAAGCTGACAGGAAGGTGGACCGTGATATTGTCTTCCTAGCAGCTCATCAGGAATGCATTTTGGTACACAATGACAGAGCACATATTTTCTGGTTAAAATGTGCTACTTCTGCATGTGATAGTATCACAAAAGCATAATATTAAATATTGCTTATGTTTTCCTTGTACTAGCTTATCTGCTTCCATTCATTGCATTAATAATATAACATCTCTGTAAGCATAACAGGTGATCATAGTATGATGCCTCTTTCTTCTGTCACCACAGTGGATCATTTGTCTCCATCTCACCCTATCCACAAATCTTCCTCAGTCACACCAACTCTCTGCATGCCCTCCTTCACTACATCCATAAATCTTCTCTGTGGCTCACCTCATTTCCTCCAGCGTGGCAGCTTCATACTCAGCATCCCTTGATCAATATATGAACTATCCCTCTTCTACACATGTCCGAACTACATCAGCCTTGCTTCTCTAAGTTTGCCTCCAAACTGCTGTCCCTACAGTTGTTTCTAAGTGGCTTTATGCTCCTTTTTATAAGCTAGGGGCAGGATATTTTCATAAACCTGGCGTCTTTGACATTTCCCATTTTATTTCTTTAATCTTCAAATAGTTTGTATCTCTTACTCTTAACGTCACTAGTACTCCATAACATCCGTTTTTGTCTTGCGATTTAAGGCCAAGTCTTAGCAGTGTCATTTTATCACTATAACAACAGAAAAAAAGCCTCGTAATTTTACTGTAACACTCATTTTTGCTCTTTATAGGATGCACTAAAATACAGACCAAGTATAAAAATACAGGAAGGAGAAGAGGAGACAAAGAATAGAAGATGGAACTGGGAGATTTTTAGTTTTCTAGTTGTGAAGTTATTTTTTTTTTCTCAAAACAACTACGTGGCAATACTTCATGATGTACAAATTTATTAAAATCTTCAATTTAGCATCACTTTTTCAACCACCGCTTGTCTGACACCTGGAAATAATTTGCTGCTTCAAGGGACATTTTGTGGTTCTACAAAAGAGCCTATATTGAACTGATAGAACAGCTCAGAAAGGCAAAAAAGCAAATAGCAATTCTCATGTGCTGAAAGTTTCAAGATTCACTTCTGATTAAATATTCCTGGCGCTCAACTTTTGGATGTTTTCCACTAATGGCCTGGATTCAAAAACTGTCCTCCTGTCTTTTGTACATTCAAATTCTTTCTAAGTGTGTCTCATTTGCCACCAAATTGTTTGGGATAAATAGGAATTAACTAAAACATTATTCTCTGAGGGCTGTAGGATATAAGCAGGTGTACAAGCTGTCCTCAAAAAGTAATCACAGTTTTATATTGCTGGAATATTTCCTGTCTGATTTGCACACAACAGAAAGCATAACACTTTGTGTGCATCCTGCCCCCTCACAACTCAAAGAAACTTCAATCTCATGTAATTATAATTGTTCATGTAATAAAACTTCCTCTAGACAGGGGTCCATATGGCGCTGTTGTAGTATGTTTCCCTAAGGTAATATATTTAAAAAGCACTGCATAAATGGCTATTAGCCATTATGCAGATGACAGTCAGCTATAATTATCTTGGCAGTCAAATAAAACAAATGAGTTGTTTGACCTACAGGCATGTCTTAAAGCCCTTAAGTGGGATTTGACAATGAAAACCTCAGAAATAAATTGACCAGATTCTTGACCTACAGGAATCTTTGAGTACTTTTAGTGTAAACTAATGTCATTAAAATCACAGTTTCTCTTCATGCAGGTGAAAAACTGCCTTTTTCACCTAGAGTCTAGTTTAAAAACCCATAAGGTGAGGGTAATAAAGACCAGGAAGAGTTCTTATTTTTGTCTTCCTATTAAATCCCTAATCCTTCACATGTAAAGCCTTAAACAATCATGCCCTATCATATCTTAAAGACCTTATGGTGCCTTTTATAACATGTTAGAAGTACAATAGGAGGCAGAGCCTTCAGCTCTCAGGCTCTGCTTCAATGTGAAATCAGCTCCTAGTTTAAGTTTAGTCAGGGCTCGCAAAATTTCAAGATCCCTGGTAGCCCTTCAGGCAGGCACTCTTTAATTTTTGGTAGCCCAAAATAAATTTAAGTAGCCCGAATAAAAAAGATTATTTTTATTGTATATACATTTATTTATTTACTGTCTTTTTTTGGCTCAGCAGAACTAAAATACCTGCGTAAATCCATCTGTCTTTACACATGCCAGCGATTTTATTTTATTTATTCTTTTAATTCTCTGCGCAATCAACCTCTAGCACGTTTAAGCTTGCTGCGGGAGATTTCACTTGCCACGTTTGAATAGTAAGCTAGTGAGTGATGTTGTGTCCTGTCTGACTATACCATATTGCACCACTAGAGGGTGGTGTCGTGAAATAAGAGGAAA
>VUQR01027998.1:0-26052 GCA_015108515.1 Hemichromis elongatus
CTCCCGTGAGAGGGGCCAACGTGTAGGAGTTTGTGGAATGTTCTTTGTCTGTGTCTGTATGTAGGATGTAGGGGCGGTGGCCATAATTCAGAGATGATCCTGGTGTCTTACTGGGATGGTCTCTCCACATTGCAATGTGTTTGTTCAAATCAAGCTTACTGGGTATGTTGCACATTCATTCCTAATAACACAGCGCTGGATGGATTGGTAACAGAAGCCCTGGAGGGTCTGAGGACGCTGTCTAAAACCATGCACGAGCACTCTGGTTTGAGCAATCCGTTGGAAGACTGGATGGCGGGGGTCTTCGGGAAGTGGAAGAATTTGATTATGTCAATTATGATTTCATTTTCAGTGTTTATAGCAATTACTGTTATGTGTGGATGTTGTTGTATTCCCTGTATCCGCCGGTTGACGGAGCGGTTGATTGAGAAGGCCGTCACTCCGGAGGATGCTAGAATGATACCGCTTGTGATAGGAGAAGCTGGAGGCAAGGAAGAACTAAATTGGGTGTGAGGTCTCTGGGGGGAGACCTCAAAAGGGGGACTGAAGGGAATTACAGGTTATATGAAGGTATGCTTTGTTTAATTAAGAGTATTATTAATGTAGTGAAACAGTATATATACATAGAATCACAGAAATCATAGTATTAGAGCACTGAGGTCAAATATATATGTTGTGCCTTGCCATGAGGTTTGCAGACAGGAGAACTCCCTATCTGCTGTTGGGGGAAGGGAGGCACCTGGGCCGAGTGAGTGTGAAAGTGTAAACAAGTTACGGAGGGGAGACATCCCCCGAAGGGGTTGGTGTCGGCGGTCCTCGTCTCCCAAAGCGCTTTGGTTTTTGATATTTTTCATATAATATTTTTGTACTCAATATTCTAACAATATTCTGTTAAAGGTGAGCCATGTTCCTGAGTAGTCTTTGATCCTCGTCGGTCTTTTTCCAGAACAGTCGGCACACTCATTTCCTCCATTACCCGGCCAGCACGGCTGCTGGCTGCTTCCCAAATACACGTGCCGCTTGGCACTTGTGCTGTATGTAACAAGTCACGTGACGTGACGCTGCAGCTGTGATTGGTTCGGCTCTGCACTACTTAATTTGGATTGGCTGTTCTTATGTTTTTTTTAAGAGAGGAAAAGAGAGAGATGAGGTCTATCGCAATATCACTTTTCTATCGAGAAAAAGTTATTTCGCGATACGTATCGTTATCGTTCTATCGCCCAGCTCTATCTAGAACCCAGAGTGAAAGCTGACCCCAGCAGCGAGACCCTGAACTCCAACAGGTAACAAGCAGATGAGCAGTCAGGCTGTAGCCTCTCTTCATACCTGTTCACATTTCTAAAGCCGAATCACTGTGGCGATAGCTCTTTTGTGCTGGTTTTCATCTTTGCTTCGTGCGGTCAGCTTTGTACTCTACTGCGAGACGTGTGTGTGTCCTCATTAGGGATTTGTGTTGGTGTGTGGGGCTGTAGCCTCAGGTTCATACTGTTAAATGGTGATTATGAGACAGTGTTTTTCAGCTATATTACAGAGTAACATGAAAGTAATGTAACAAGTAGTGTAATGAATTGCTTTTTCCAGAAGTAATTAAGTAACCTACTACATTACTTATGAAATTGTACTTTGTAATATGTGTATTAATGACCTTTTTGAGTAATGACTCCAACACTGATCACAAAAAGGGGGCACATTCCTCAGCAAACATTTGACCCATAGTATGCATTTAATTTGCATGAATGTAATCTTTTATTGCTGCTTAGCAACGGTGGTGTCTCTCAAAAAAGGGCAAATGAGAATTCTTTCTAATCTCTCATATAATTTCCCATCTGTAGTAATCACTATATCACGGCATTTTTTTAAACACAGTATAACCAAAATTTCCCAAACAAGCTTAATTTTTTATTCAGTTTGACCCAAAACAAGTGACTGAGCCAATAAGCTCAGCAGTATTAAAGTTTTCACATAACTCGAGAGCTAAAAACTTTTTCCCACAAACTTCTATAGGAGCAGAAGTCTTTTTGCAACCACAGCTATCACCATCTGGTGGAGTTCAGGTGTAGTAGGAGGCAGCGTTTAATGCACTTCTGCACTGGCTTAATCTTCCAACCTTGAAGCTACATCTATCTTTTGCACTGCCTCTGCTAGAGCCAGCATCCAGTTAGCTTAGCAACTCTGAAAAGCCCAAAAGTAACAATTCCTCACATTCCCTAAATTGACTTATTGTCATGTCATAACTTGGATAACCTATGGCGATGCAATTTTTGCTGCCTCTGTTCCTTGGTTGGAACCAGTTACTTGCTTATTTTTCTGTTTTTGTAGTTCCCACTGTTGATTAGCAAAATTCTGGAATAAACAGTTGCATGAAATGGATGCATGTAGGGATGCTACAGACATTAGCTCGAGGTTAGCTAGCTATGAATGTGCTGATATGACTACACGTTGTGTTTACACTGACTCGGCCTACAGGAGGGTTTTCCAGGCCTGCGGCTTCTTAAAACACAGATATGTTGAGTTATCATGTTATTCTTTTCATTGTATCACTGTGTATTGTGAGACGGCAAAAACATTTTTCAAACACCACACAAAATAAAGAATAAATACATATATTTATTGTTGTTCACAAATTTATAGGAAAAAGATAAACATGATAAGCATGACGACACATTCCAGTGAATAAAAATAATTTTACAAAATTTATTTACAAAACTAATGTACATATACACATAAGATACATGTTTGTGAACAATGTGTATACGCATGTCGTCATTCATTTTGAAAAGCTGTATAAATATTAATCCTGGTACCCTTAGTAATAAATATAGTAAATTTCATCCAGAATGATTAACAAGAGGTTAGCTAACAGGCATGCATACGCTACAATCACTGTAGCAACAGACAAATGACATGATGACACACAGAAAAGACGATGGCCGGTTAAGTTACTTTTAGCTAAGCTAAGCCAAATTCACTACATACAGTATTTACACAGAAGGCTATTATTTTGAACTTCATATGCAAATATTGTTTTTCCAAAATTACATGCACGCTCTTAAAAAAAGTTAACATTTTTGCACAGTCATATTTACAGTGAACCATCCTCTATAGAAATAAGCCGTACCTGGTACATCGTAATAGGCCTGTAATGTTATATTTAGAGCTTTCATTGTGGAAAAACAAAAAAGTGCCATTAGCGATAAACATATTACTCAATCACTGGCTCCTGTTATTTCACTAATAAATAGTGTTTCAGTCAAAATTCTCCCTTGGAAACCTTGCTGTAATTTGACTTCATTAAATTTGTAATGTTAGGGGAGAACTCATGAAAGGGAAGCAGAGAGCTGTGTCTGCCTTGTGATTTCACCCTCCTGCTGCTCAAGAGAAATATGCTCTTTGATGTGCCTGAAAGAAGCAGGATTCCACATTTTCTTTATAAATTCTTTCATTTGCTATCTAGCTCGCTTTAACAATTTAAAACTGGAGTCACCTCAAGCTGCACTCAGGGATGACGAGCACATGATTCACTATTTATAATTGTTTGTTTCTCCTTCTCTCTCTCCCTCTACCCCGCTCCTTCTCTCTCTCTCACTGAGTTTCTTTCCCAGCGCCTCTCTGTAACGCAGCTCCGTGTTTGGAGGCAGGTGTACGGGTTATGGTTAGCGTTCTGCATTGTGGGCTCTGATGGGACTGGCGATGCATTATATTGTGAGCCAGATATGGCTGCAGTCAGACGAGCAAATGGATACTGCCTGTGAACCCTGCCTGGGGATAAAGAAAAAGACAAACTAGCAGAGCGAGGAATCAGCCCAAAAGATATGATTGTGCCTGACACTTAACCCCTGAAACCATTTAACTTCCTTCAAATCTCAGTAAAAGCATAACTGCAATAATCATCACATCATTATCCCACAAGGAACTGTGGTTGAATAAAAAAAAACAGAATGAAACCACACTCAAGAACTCACTCTGATGCTTTAAAGGCATTTTTGCTCATATCATTTCATGGTGTAGCCAGACACTGAGCATGCTGTTTGACAAAAGCAGCCTCTTGGACTGGCTTTGAGTTAATGGCAGTGTTGATCAATGGCATTTGTTTCCATTACAAAGAGCCATTAGGGCAGTCTGACATGTTGTTTGGACGGCAGGTCTGCCTCATTGCCACAAACAATTTGATTTGGATGGACAAAAGCCAGCCGGTGTGGCGACAGGGCAGCACTTTTTTTCTTTTCTTTTTTTTTTTTTAAATTTAACACCTCATGCATATTTAGGTCACACATACACGCACAAAATAAATGTGCTGTCAGGTGAGCGCCCACATTTTCTCAGTTTGAGGTTAGATAATAAGAAGTGCTGCGCAAGTGAGAGAAGATTTGCAGTGGTAGCCATACAATTGTTATATAATGCTGGTCGAAGAGGTGAGATGCACAATTTTTAAGCCAGGTATGCTTCTTTTGGCCAATTATAAACTGTAAACGCATAAATGGATAAATGAATGGCAGCAAGATGAGCAAGCAAGAATTTGAAAATGATTAGCATCTGATGTAAAAAAAAAAAAAGAGGGCGATTAAAAATATGTCCACATCTAATCAATACAAATTTATGCATAAACTTTCCCTGCAATATAAAATAAGACTCCTCTCCAAGCAGCCACGATACACGAAAATGCAGCTCCAGCAAGCAGGAAAGAAAAATGTCCAAAGATTCAATATGGTGATCTGTGTGACTTACATCTGTCCTACTTTTTCAGTGCAATTCGACAGGACGCGACTTCACAGGCAGTCGCCAACGATTTTCAGCTCGTTTCTAAATTGTTTCCAGTTCTATAGAGATCACAGCCCTAGCAAAACCTGCTTTGGTCCACTTTGTGCTGTCTGTGACAATCACAAGTCTTTCAGCCACCACATCATTGCCACTGAGATTACAAAGCCAAAGGTTGGCTTGTATGTGTGTGGGTGCGCACATGTGGCTCTCTAAAGGAAGCATCCATGCAATGTCTGGTCTGGCCAGGTGTTGTGGGGTGACGGTGGGCCTATTTTCCAGCTGGCTGCTCTTGTTAGAAGTCTGCCGGGCACACAAATCGCACCGATTGATTTTGCTCACCCACAGTAAAAAAGGAGGGCTGTGATTACAATGCGTGCTTCAGTCAAACTTGAACAACTTTCAAAGTCTCCTGTCCTCCCTTCTGCCATCTCCCCTTTCCCCCCCTTTTTTTTTTGAAGGTAAACTATTCTTTTCTTGTTACAAGAGAAGCCTCTGAAAGGAAGAATTATGTTGTGGGTTTAAGCGCTCTACCCAACTATTTACTTTCCTCGGAAGTTGTCGCAGTTAACATTATTTGACTGTATAATGCAGCAGTAGGATTCAGCCACAGGAGCCTCTGTGGGTCGGGCATGTTCCACTCAGAGTTAATGGCGTTGCAATAAAAGGGTGTGCTTGTTCTGCGGCATTAAACCAGCGTGTTTTTTAGTGGCAGGAAAAACCAGAGCCTCTAGAGAAATCCAGTGCAAACTCTAAAATCTAGCTGCAACTTCTTTTTTTTCCTGGAAAAATGGAAGGTTCGTGGGTGACATAACAGATATGCTGTAGCTCACCGATGTAGAGCAGGTGCTGCAGGAGCCTTGGTTTGAGTCCAACCCAGACCATATCCTGTGTGCCATCCCCCCCTCTCCTGTCTACTCTGAGCTGTCCTTTCAACCTAAGTCCAAAATGCCAGAAAAAATCAATCTCTGAAAGAAAATATGAACTGTATCCTCACAAAACAGCCTTCTATTGTTACCCACCATTCTCTATTCTGGACCTTCTTCAGGATGTCAGTATACTCCAAAGACAATTGAATTTGGCATGCTCTCAAAGGCTGTCGAACCGCTGTCTAATACGGCTCAGTGAGCAAATGCCAGTATACTCTATGTAACTGAAGGTCTGTTCATTTAATGGCATCCACACCAAATAGATGTTGCAAGTTGTGGTTGGAGGAGATGCAGTCAAAGACAGTTCCCTGGAGAGAGAACACAAGTCTCTTATCCTAGCTATTGGAAAAGAAAAGTCAAGCAATGTGTTTGCTTTTCTTTTTTCTTCCAGGGAAACGTCTTTGACAAGATGAGAAAACACGAGGCCTAGAGGGCTTTCTATGAAAAACAAAAAACACACACACACACAGAAACAACATATTTGGCCAATATTTATAGTTTTTTTTGTTTTTTGTTTTTTTTGCTGGTTAAAGTGTATGAGTTATGCCTGGCGAAATTTCTGATGAGATCAAAGCAAAATGTGGGTGTGCACCCCCCCCATTGTTGTTTGTTTTTGGAAGTTCTCCATTTTGCCTTTGTTTTTTGGGGAGATATTATATTCTGTTTCTGTTACAAAATCCCTCGTTGCTTTCAGGCCAGATGAAAAGGTTTCACCGGAAGGGCCACTCCTCACTGACGGCGAGCCTTTTCAGCTGTGTGGCGCTGTGCACGAGGGCTCATTGGTCTTCATCCTCCTGGCAGTTTAGACAGCTTGATTTCGTGCTAGTGGAGGCCTGGTGAACAGTGTCTAGGAAATGCATCTTAAGAAGCTGCTTTATGACTGGTTCTAGGCTATCGCTAAATCTCTCACAAGGTGTATGTGTATGATTTCCATATTAATAGAAAAAAATTGAAAAATGGTCTCCTGATACCGATTTTTTTTTCCTTGCTTATTTATGGGCGCATTGCAGCTTCCCATGTGTGCTAATGGTGGCACTGTAAAAGGCAGCTCCTTCTCACCCTCAAACAACATGTATCTCTTCAGCCTTCTGCCAGAGCCCTGTTATTTAGTCTTCAAAGCAACTCAGCGTCAGCGTAGAAATAACTGTTATCAATATGCCAGGGACATCTGTTTCTGCATTTTTTTTTCTTTTTGTATGTGCACATCATTTTTTTTTTCTCCTTCACTTGTGTTCCTGTTATGCAGCAATGTAGCAACAGCGTAAGAACTCGTAATTAATCCAGCACGTATAATTGCGTGTCGGTGCATCTGGGTGTTCTCGTGTCGATGCCATTCCACTGCATCCAGATGTGTCTGTTCCATCACGGGCTAATTAGCCTCTGCGAAACCCTTCTTAAATACAACCTGAAGATGTGAACAAATCAATTTGAACTGCTAAAAGCTTGTTTGGATAGCAAACAATAAGTTGGGTTTTTCTTCTTCTTCTTCTTTCTGTATTCGGGATGGCATCGTCTGCGATGTTAAAATGCCGTTTTGGTTCTCTCCTATTTTGGACCTCTTGTTCCGAGCGCATTGATTTCCAGTTTTTGCTTTCTAAACCTTGACTCCATTAAAACTGTGAACCATGACCAACATGGAGCCTGCCTCTTAACACTGCAAGGTGAGGACTGGGCCAAGAAGGCTAAACAGAGAACCGATGGCAGAAATAGAATGGAGGAGAGCAACAAGAGTGAGAAGACGTAGAGGTTTGAGGTTCACTCGGGGTAGCATTTTATCAGCCGAGCACAGCTTCCCTCCACCAGATTGGTCTTGTGTGTTTACGTGCAAAAAAAGAAAGTAAAAAAAAAAGTGCCTATCTCGGGGCTACAGCTCAAGCTCAGGAGGGCTACGCCTGCCTGCCCTGCTTTGCGCGCTCACTCAGCACGGAGTTGAAGAGTTCACCCAGCGGGCTGAGAGTTGCTTCTGATCCAGTAATATGGAGAGTCAACCCCAGGCAGGCCTACAGAGAACTCAGCAGCAAACAGTGCTGAGCCTAGCTCCCCCGTGTAACATCCCCCTGTCGCCTCCTCTGCTCCCTGCCACACACAAACACACATCTATAGTGAAGATATTTTGCACTCTGTTTACTCCCTTTGCTCTGCGCTGGCAATGTGAAAAAAGTTGGGCCATGAAATCGGCAGAGATGAGCAAGGATTGAGAGTTAGGATGGGTGTTAATTATTTATACTTCTTCAGTCTGGGGAAGTGAAAAGTGTTGTGCACTAATGTCCTTTAGCCATCAGGTATGCTCCAGTCTTTTGAGTTTCAGCTTAAGTGTGTATAGTTAGTCTATGTAACTTTAATTTAAATCAGTATAGAGGATTTGGATATTAATGTTTTTTCTGGGGTTTATTGTCATTATTATTATTCTAATGGGCTCTGAGTCTTGGTTGCCTCAAGCGGAGCTTGGTGTCATTGTCCCAGAGTATCAGGAGCCTGTTGTGACTGAGAAGGAACAGGCAGGAGGGACAAAGAGATCTGACTGCATGGGAAACTGCAGGATGGAGAAGCAGACGGTTAGACTGAGAGGGACACTGTTCGGATTATTAATAACTAGTAAAGGCAGACAGAGGAGGAGGGATGAATGATGCCGCACCTTGCTAACACGTCACTTGTGTGTTTGTGTGTTTGCAAACATTCTATAGGTCCTTCCTGTTAAAAGGGAGTTTTTCCTTCCCACTGTTGCTTGCTCATAGGAAGTCATCTGATTGCTGGGGTATTCTATGGATTATTGTAGGGTCTTTGCCTTACGATTTAAAGCACCTTGGGACAACTGTTGTTAGGATTTGGTGCTATAAAAATAAAACTGGGTTGAACAAAAATTGTAATTACAGAACAAACATATTCACAGTGTAAACTTTCAGACACAAACTCTGCGCTTCCTATGAAAAAGTGTCAATTCCTCTTTCCAGTGTATGTTTCTTCCTGCATCATCTATCTGTATGTGTTGATGGGAGGGCTTTTTAATATGTGGCTCTCACTAATGCTACTTCTGTACTCTAAAGGTGATTGCACTTCTCTGCACAGTCCTTTCATTTGTACCAGAGGAGCGGGCCTCATCAATGATTGAGCACGGGCTTGCACAGAAAGACGAGCAGTGAGCCGACAGGAAGGCTGGTTTTATTTTCTGCGGCTGTGTGTTTGCGTGTCTTGGTGTCTGTGTGTGTGTAGGGGGGGGTGGAACAGAGGCCATTTTCCGGCTGAAGAGACACTGGTTTACGTTTTGACCTGAGAGACTTGGCAGAAAAGCTGGCTGAAGAATGATGGTGGGGGTAAACAGAAATTGAGGTGTGTATGGGTTTGAAGCTGAGCCCTGCTGTTATCAGGCACAAAATACAACAGAATCTCAAAGGTGTGTGTTTGCTTCTATTAGCCGGGGTGTCAGTTCACATTCTCTTGCTATCTATATGACTGTGAGATAGACTGTGTTGGCCAGCTCGAGCAATGAAGCGTTGCCGGCTCTGCTGTCTATGATGGACCCTGTATGCCCTTTCTGGGAGAAATGCATGTATCAATGGCCTTATAATGAGAGACGGGGGAGGGTGGATACACTCACTGGTCTTAACAGAGTCTCACCTTTATTTATGAGACAAGACACTGTGGTTTTCTCACAAAGAAGAGACAGAGATAATGACATCACTGTCAACGTTGCATCCTCCTCCTTCACAGAGTGCCATTACTTCTACTGTCAGCTGCACAAGGATATACCGTGAGCAGATGTAAGTGTGTTTGTGTGTGTGTGCTGATGAAAGCTTAAGTGTATCCATTCAAAAGGGGCCACTTTATTGGCCTTTTTTCATTTCATGGATGGGAAATCCTTAATTTGAGCCTCACTTGCTGTCACCTAGTGTCCTGTTTACCATCACTCTCCTCTACACAGCTTCAGTGAAAATCAATAGTTGATCAGCTACCCCGGGTGACAACCTCAGCAGTGTTGGCACATTTCCTTCTAATCTTCACCGGTGTGGCTCTGGTCCAGTATTATGACTCATAGGAGGGAAATAATGAGAGCGCTGTGAAATAATAGAGTCAGCACCCAAAGCTTAGAAATGAACTACTGTTTGGACGAAACCACCAGTTCAAAGAGGTCACCAGGTATACTGTAGTCTGAATGAGTATTTGCAACCCAATATCACAGCAAAATGTTTATTAGACTCGCTGGTCCACCGTGTCTCCTAAACATGAAATGGACACGCATGCAGAAGTTGGATGTAGTGCAGTGTAGCTTCATATTTCTTTGCAGCTTATACTCCTCATAGTCTGCAGCATATTTGAACAAAGCTTCTCCAAGTCCACTGTGAAAATATGTACGTCTAAAATTAGAATATCCTGTGACCTGGTACAGTAAGTACTGTATTTACATTTAAGCAAAGTAGAGGTACCACTGGTTACCTGAAAACTTCTGTGTGGTTCTTTCCACTAACAATGGGGCAAAGAAACCGACAATATGCTGTAAGGCCTCAGCCAGACAGGTGGGAAAACTGCACTATCCTGCCTTGTCGGTACGCAGCATTTCTGCTAGTGGATTTCAAACCAGGCGATCTGCCAAGCTTGTATTTTGGGATTTCTTTTTTTCCTTTTTCTTTTTTTTTTTTGACAACCACGCAGATGTTACAACTTAATTCTGTCATATCTGTTTAGAACATAACAATTCAATTATACCTACTAATCAAGGTATGTTGGATCATGGCTGTATGTAAGTAAGGTTAAACCTAATTTGGCGCTTTCATTTCGGTATGCGTATACATTACATTTTTTCACGATGGCAGCAACTCTCTAGGGTCTTTCACTGTCTCCTATCTGCTTCTGAGCTGCAGATACAGCCCTGCTCTTCTCATCTGCATTACCACACAGTTAGCGATTAGCACCATATCACATGTTACCCCAACTGAATGCAGAATTAAAATTGGGTCCACTTTCAAATATCTAGAGTAAGGCTACGTTTACACTGCAGGCAAAAGCACATCAAATCCGACTTTTTTGACCCTATGCGACCCATATCCGACCACGGTATGACGGTGTGAACAGCACAAATACGATATTTTCAAATCTGATCTGGGTCACTTTCATAAGTGGTACTGAATCTGACACATATCCGATGTTTTAGAAAGCGACTGCTGTTTGAACGGTTGTGTCGCATTAAATCCGTCTTTTACGTCACTGACACAAGACAGACGCCAATTATCAGCGCCGGAGAAGACAAATGTGAAAGCGTGGCGGCGGAAACTGGAGACGGAGCGAATCAATGGACAGAAACTGAAGTTTTGGACTTGATTAGCACACGGGGAGACAATTCTATTCAAGCTAAACTTTTAGGGTCGTATTGTAACCGGGCTGTGTTCATCATTTTTACTTCCGTAAACAGAGCGCGTTGTGTGTAACGTCTTCTTTTGTGCATGCAGGTCGCTTTGAGGGCCGTGACTAGAGCGCGTTTGCTGTCACATTTTATTTGTAGTGTGAACCACCACACAGAAAAAATCGGATTTGATCGAAAAATCGGAATTGAGCATCAAGACCTGCAGTGTGAACGTAGCCTAAGTGTCACTGTTTGGATTCTATTTTTCTATAAAATAACCTAAAATATGAATGCACGAGTAAATATTATGTTTCCAAGTCCATTACTTGGCTATAGCAACTTGCTAGCATACAGCTAGTAATAGCTTTCTATACATAGGATACAAAAATAATCATATTACATAGTGAAATCTTACAGTTTGCACTCACCCAAGCTGGTTGTTAGAGTTACAGCCCTTGGTTTCTTATTTTTCCCCTGGGTCGGTGGGGGGCTCTGTGGCTCTGTGTCTGTGGGCCTATTCCACAGCAGCCATTTTGACATGTAATTATAGGGAAACACAGGTGTTGCTAATGACATCAATGAAGGTTTTGTTCTATTTAGATTCAGAGCCTTAATTAACACCTGTGTTTATGTCAGAGTGGCTGCTGTGGAAAAGATCTTTTGCTGATGTCCCGTAAATAATATAAAAGATAAACAATATAAAACATATGTATAAGTACGAGGTGTGTGTTTAATACATCACATGTCGTAGACCTTGCATGTTTGGCTCTCAGCCCCTCACATTTACATTTTCTGCAGAGTCAGATTGAAAGAACATGTTAGCAGGAGAGAGACAGAGCTGCACAGAGAGACACACGGCCGAGCGAGTGGAACAGAGAGCGAGAGTTCAAGGAGGCTGACCTCACTCGATACGCTATTGATTTGCTCGTTTGGGTTCACAGCGAAAGTCTGACACTGGAACTTAACAGCTGAAGGCTCCATCTTCAGTAGCCAATATGAATAAGATCAGCTGCTATCACTCTATTTTCTCTGTCTTGTCCCACTTTAAAAGACAAAAGGTTGCTGTTTGCACGTAGCAGCAGCGGTTGTGTTTGATCACACTGGATCCACGTTTTTGGGGTGGTTTTTTTTCTTGTTTTTTATGGTGCTCATAATTTACGTTCGCTAAGAAGTTGTTCTGTCTGTGTGCAGTGCATTGGAGTGTGAACTGTCCTTTTGTTTATGTTTGTCTTAAATCCATCTGCCCTGGCTTAAAGCTGTTTCACCCCGCTGATATTTCATTTTCAGTGATGGGTTGCTCAGCCGCTAGTCTCAGTAATCTCACACTCTCAGCTTTTCTCCTCTCTTATTTTCCGTCTTTTCTCTCTGTCATTTCTTGTGTGCAAATGGGATATTCAACATTTATGGTTTACAGAGGCTGTCATGTATAATTCAGGCGTGATAACTTTTCTGATGAATTTGACCTTGAGGCGCAGCGAGGCTTTTGATTACAGTTCAGTAGCCCCACGCTTCAGCTGCTTGAAGGTATAGTATGGGCTATTTGGGAGATGCTGGCCTCTCATTCTTGCTAATATGCTCTATCCGCTTGGTATTGTTCATGTGCAACGCATATCTGTAATTACTCTAACAAGAAATACTACATGTGCATACACATACATGTCTTTTATCTGTCTGATTTCACAAGCTAAATTTCTCTTCAGCAGCCAGTCAGATGGAAGCAGTATAAACACTCGTATCTACTCCAGAAAAGGAATCAAAGCCAAAGCACAAAATCCCTACCTCTCAGTAAGTGTACAAGAGAGAAGAGTGGAACAAGATTTAAATAGACGAACAAGGATTGGTGACGAGCCAGCTAACTGCTGTTGACAGTGCTGTGTTCCCCATAGTTTTGCAGCCCCACTTTGAAGACAGATTACTGTGGATTAATGCAGCTGGCAAATGTAACGACTCTGATGGTGTCCTCTGGCAAAACGGGGACAAAATGTACTTGAGGTGAAGAACGGTGTCTGGAAAGTCACTTTGATTACACTGAGAGCTTCTTGGGTTTCACATCACAACTATTCGGCACCTTTCACTAACTCAGCACTTATTGGTACCCGGCATTAATTGTTAAAAGCATAACAGTTTAGATCATGTATGCAAGGAGCAATGCAGCCAGGGACTTTTCAGTTAGCTTTTGAGATTTTTTTCCCCTTCTTTTGGCTTTTGGGTTAACATTTGAAATTTGGTGGTAATAAATTACCTGCTGATGAATCTAATCATTTCACACAGCTTGGCTAGAAAACCTTGTGGACTGCAGATGAATAATGGCAAAGGCTAGTCATCTCTAAGCTCTGGTTTTAGCCCTGGCCTGTTTTGCTGATGCTACAGTCCTACTAGGGTAAACAGTGGTTGGAGAATGCAGTATGACTGGAATTATGTTCACTGGATGCAATAAACTAAATCTCTTTGCCTTTAAAATGGATCCTTCAATGACAGGGACCAGGTATGCGACTAGTCATTTGGCATCTTCAAAGCACTTTGGTGAATCAAGATGTTGACGGTAGGGTAATGAGATGGTACAGCTTGCTATCAGTTTATGACTGTTGCAGACTGATAGCAGTTACATGCAGTGTGGTATTTACATGCAGTCTGGACTAATATAGTGACTAACTGTGATAGATCAGCAAAATTACAGATTTATATACACAGAAAGTCATATTAAACAGAAAAATCAGAAAGCAGCAGAAATTTAGAAATTATGTCAAAAACATTGAAACAGTTGCTGCAGGACAGTGATTGAACATAGGCACTAATATAGAAATATAACCAGAATGCAACCAGATGGAAACTAGTTAAGTCGAGTCTCCTATTATAAGGAGACACACTGCACACAAGCTGCACTTATCAATGCAAACTGGCCCAGACTGACTACGACGTGTTGGGAATGTTTCTACAAACCTTCGCCAACCTGTATGAGAGTGATTGCATTCTGTCCAAGTCTGTATATAACTGGCGGGAGACAGTTCGTCTCACCAGGCTGTCTCACACCAGGCGACCTGTGCAGTCACTTTGCATTTGAAAGGGCAACCAGATGGTTTATGCAAGTATAGCGCAATGACTGAAGACACACTTATGTTTTTTTCTAGTCACAAGTAAGTTCTATTTTTACTCTGGTGTGAGTGAGGCATTACTCAAAAAGATTTCCTTGTCAAATTGGAGTGCGTTGCATTTATCTGTATGTAGTTTGTTGAGCTTTTGAATCAGTATACTTCAATTTGCACACCAGCTGGGAACCACGTGTCTCACTGCCTCCAGCACTTCCTATAGTCGCGTAAAGCTGTACAGTTATTAGTGCAGCTCCTCCAGTCGCTCTGTCTTCTGTCTTATTATGTGAAAAGCTGTTGATGTTGATAACATAACATTGCACAGCCAGCCATGGCATTCCTCTGGCACCATCGCATGTGTTTTCTTGTGTGAGAGAAGTGATAACAAGAAATATCAAGTTCAAAAATAAGAAAATGTAATTGATAGCTGTTGTGAGTCACTTCTTTCACTCAGTGGGTAAAATTAAAGGAGAATTGGATGGGGTTTGCGTTAAAAATTCCCAATATGAAACTGCAGTCAGACATGCATATATATTTTTGTAATCCATTATATTCGTTGCATTATTCATGACTTATGTAAAGCGAAAAGCGTATATCCTTTGCGATGTTGCAAAACCTCCAAAAAGTCAGCATTCAGAGGGCTGGGTAGGAACTCTGTGGTGATCAGGTCTTGTCCTCTTCAATGGTGTATTTTTAACAGACTTTCAAAGAGATAATCACTAAGTAACGCGCATGGGCGTTATCCTTTACGGTATGTGCTTGTGCTTTAAATGCCATGTGATTACTCCTTGCAGCTTTTATAGTGCAGAGCAGATTTAGACGGGAGGCTGTAACGGCCTATCAAGTGCTGTGCGGTAGTTTGTTACGCCCGCTGCACATGTGCAAACATCTGCATATCATTGGTGTAGCTCCATTTATCCTCGCAACATTAAATCCATTTACCTCTTGCATGCCATGAGTCTAAATCTAGGGCAGAGTAATTAAATGCCATTCTCTTCCTCCATTAGAGAGATAATTAAGTAGGAAACCAGCACTCGTCTCATTGCTCTTTTATATGGAGGTAAATCGGGGCTGATATCGGGTGGAATAGGTGCTACCTTGACTGAAAATTTCCTTATTAGTAGAGCCATCTGTAATATCGTCACCTTTACCTTGTAGCGTGTTTTTTCAGTCTTTCCTCATCCTGCTGTCTCTGTACTCATCTCAGGTTTTCTTTCCCGTTCTCCTTGTTTTGTTCTAACATGATCATCAGGTGTGAATACCGTAGTTTTGAGTCGCATCAAATGTTAAAAAGTTCCGTGTTTTATTGCACCTTTGTTAAAACAAATAACTTCAGCTGTGTCATTAGGTGTCTGTCACTGAGAAAAAAAATAGACCATCTGTTCTGTGTTCCTGGGAAGAAATACTGACTTCATAATCTTAATTTGACAGTAACAATTCACAGTTGGTCACAGTCTGTGACGTTTTCACAGAAGGGTGCCATGGTTTCCATTTTCAGAGTTGGTTGAAAATCAGCGACGAGAAAGTGGAAAAAGAAACGCTAATAAATTTGAGGAGGCTCACAATAGGTGTGAAATCCAAATAAACCTTCTTATTTTAGCACAAGGGTGCTATTCCACTGGGGATTATTGGAGATTAGGAAAACCAGTGAATATAGAGTTGGAACATGCACTGCAATCCTGTTATCTGTCTAAAGAAGCGTGAAGGTAGTGTGAGATGAGATGAGATCAAGTGATATCCATTTCCAAGATAAATGTTCTTTGAACATTCATCCAGGCCAACATGAAAAAAAAATAGGATTTTTATTCTATAACAAAGCTAACTTTAGAATTTAGGTTAATGAAAGCGTTTTATTCTGCTAGACCACTTTCATATACACATTTGTGATCTCTTATAGGACACAAACTCTCTCGTTTCTCTTTCTGATTTAGTCTGAAAGCTTCTTTCGTCTGCTCCTTTATTCAGAAGGGTCACCGTGATGGATGAATCCACATATTTGACATCACACAGATTGTTTGGGTTTTTTCTTGTTTTTACATCGAATGCCTTTTCTGATGCAAGCCTCACTGGGATTTGTGTACTGTAATGCCCCAAATAAAAGAAACATGCTTTTTATTTGTTTTTTGGTTTCAAAAGCCTGATATTCAAGAATTAGACAATTGTTCATATTATTTGATCAACCCGCTTTTTGACATTAGAGAGTCTTTCAGTTTGTCTTCTACAGAGACTGTTTAATTGATCGTTTGTAGCCCCAGTTTTGTGCTGCTGTCTGTTTATAGGCTTTACTTATTACTGTAGTTTGATTTTTTTACTATTAAAATTATATGCTTTAATGTTGAGGGAAGTCTTCTCCTTAAAGTGTTTAGATTAGTGTTGGTTGGTTGGTTGGCTGGCTGGCTGGCTGGCTGGCTGGTTGGTTGGTTGGTTGGTTGAACGAAAATGAATGAAGATTTAAAGAAAAAGCTCAAAGTGAAACAGCTGACCCCTTCGACAGAAGAGAAATGCTTGGTCCCCTCATGGGCTACCTTAATGACTCCACTTTTACATGAAGGCAGGCAGCTCGAATTCCCTCTAAAAGGCAAAGGAATGGCAGGACAGGGCACAACATAGGCATGAGACAAGGTATGTTGCAAGTATATGGGAGGCAGTGTCTTTTTAAAAGCCTAAAGCTGTCGTCAGCATGCGCAAGGTTTAGAGACATTCAGGCAGATGTCCCTCCTCAGGCTTGAATGCCTTCACCAAGACCCATCAGGGATTGCACTTAGCCCAGCTAGAGTTGGCAAAAAAAGACACAGAATCCCGAGTTATTTTTGCTATGCATGGTTCCTCCATTAGGTACAACTGAAATATTGACGCTGCTTGCTCTTTACACTGCTTTTCTCCATGTATCTTGCATATCACAGGTCAAGAATTAGCTGAACTAGACTTCTCTTTCAGCCAATAATGGATTTTCCACTTAAAGTTAAAAATTTGGCAGTGCTTGATAGCTTTATATTTATCTATTTTATTATTTTTTGTTACATTTTTTTACTGACTGTGTGCTTTGTTTCTAGGCCCAGGAGGGCTCTTACAGAGAAATTTTCCACATTGCAATGTGCTTGCCAAATAACCTTAACAACCACACTGCACATGTGATCTTAATAAATGATGGAATCAGTGAAAGGTATTTATTTGGGTTTTTTGTCCATTTGTGTTTCTGCTATAATATTTACTTTTTTAAAAAAGCATTACTTAATTAAATGTGTTTTTTACTCTCACCAAATTATTTGTTATTGTTGGTGTTTTAATTATCTCCACATTAAATAGTAAAAAATCATGTACAGTCAGCATTTGCACCATTCAATTAACAATCCTAACAAGGCAATAAATGAGAAAACATATGTTTTACTAATAGCAGAATATGGAAAGTACCTGGCCTGATAATTAGAGCTTTACACAAAACAAATTTGATGTAGGAGCATCTACTCTTGTTGCAAACAATGCTCCCTGTGAGAGTGAAATATTTAATTTGAACTACCTTAGACAACCCTCGCTGATGGGTGTGTATGTGCATTTTTGTTCTTATGCTCTTATTTTTGTATCTACTCATGTCTTGTTACCTGCCTTTTGTATAGCCAATTACTGAATGTCAATAAGTTTAGAGTTAAACTATGTGGACAAAAGTATTGGCCAGTCTACATATTACAGCCCCAACAGCTTTTATGACATCCCATTCTAAATTTATAGGCATTAATATGGAGTTGCTTCTCCCCCTTTGCAGCCATAATAGCCTCCACTCTCCTGGGAAGCCTTTCTTACAAGATTTTGAAGTGTGTCTGTGGGAATATTTGCCCATTCTTCCAAAAGAGCATTTGTGAGATCAGACACTGATGTTTGGCTCACAGTCTCCCTGTTAGTGCATCCCAAAGGTGTTCGATGGGGTTGAGGTCAGGGCTCTGTGTGGGTCAGTGAGGTTTTTCCATGTCTAACTATCATCTATCAATGCCTTTATTGACCTTATTAATTTGTGCACTGGGGCACAGAACAGAAAAGGGCCTTCCCCAAACTGGTTCCACAGGTTGGAAACGTAGGATTGTCCAAAATTCCTTAGTAAGCAGAAGCATTGCTTTCCCTTCCCTGGAAATAAAAGGCCAAGGCCTAGCCCAAAAAACAACCCATTAGCATTATGCCTCCTCTATCAAACTTTACAGTTCTTAGTGCAGGTAATATTCTCCAGACATTCACCAAACCCAGACTGAAACATCAGCCTGCCACAAAGAGAATTAGGATTTATCACGGTGTAAAATACATTTCCAGAGTCTAGCTGCAGTGTGCTTTTACAACACTTGCATGGCAAAACACATTTGGCAATGTGCTCGGTGACGTAAGGCTTGAATGAAGCTACTTGGCCATGGAAGCCCATGTGCTGAAGCTTTTGGAGAACACTTTTTTTGTGCTGGTGTTATTCCCAGAGGAGGTTTAGAGCTCTGCAGTTGCTCGAGTAAGGAGAACATCGGTAAAGTTCCCGTACTGTGCACCTCAGCGTTCAGTTTCTAAATGCATCCACTTTGCAATAACACCCCTGACACACTCGGTGCAACAGTGGCGTCATATTACAGTGTCACAGTCAATTTCATTGAGCTCTTTAGAATTACCTGTTCTTTCACAAATGTTTGTAAAGGCTGCCTGCATGGCTAGGTGCTTGATTTCATGTGGCAGTGGCGCTGAGAACACTTGATTTCAAAGATTAACCTGCAGCCCAATACTTTTGTCCATATAGTTTATATTTTGTGAATTTCTTGTATTCGTTACCACAAAAGGCCATCATGAATTCAGTTTTTATGAACAAGTTTCTCTTTTTTTGTATTTCGTTTTACATGATCATTTCAGGACAATACAGTTATATACTGTAGCAGTAGTTACTCACCACTCGGTTACTTTGAAATTCGCTCTTCCGTTTCCATTTACGAAAATGCTCCACAATTTATCAAAGTTCTTCGATCTGAATGATGGGAAATTGTTATTGTGAAAATGAAAGGTTTTTACCGTGCAACTGTGAGAAATGTTGAGGCAGGCAGTACCCAAAGAAAAGAAAATAGCAAAATATAACCACAAAAGTAATTGTGTGGAAAAATAGAGACTTGTTATGTTGTTGTTGTCATAGAATTAATACGGCAATAATGCTACATTCAACAATCGTGCCTTTATAACACAGGCAATTGGACGGAAATAATTAGAGACTGGTCTTTATTTGTTTGCGCTGTCCGCGCAGCAAGCTGTTATTTGCAGGTATTCATCGATTGGAAAATTGTTTCCAGCTCAAATGACTGAAAATCTTGACAATCTTAATAGATTTTCTAAACAAATAAACATTCATTATTGAGTAACTTCTTTGGGTTTTTTTCTTATTTAAAATGTTGCAAATATTATTTCACGTGTCAAGCTTGTATTTCAAATCCACTCCACACGGTAATTGTTGACCTGTGGGGTCATCATGAGTCCCCTTCAGTGCCCGTCTTTCACCTCCCCTGAAAGTGACCTGAAGGCTGTGCATCCACACGTGGGAAAAGGCGAATCGGCTTTGCAGTCACATTTACGCTCCTCCATATTCATGAGAAAGAGAGAGTGCCCACTGCGAAATGTCAGTGTTTTTCCCACAATGCTTTGTCCTGTCCAGCTCTAATTGGACCGGTGCAGGTAGCCTAAGCAAATAGAAGGATGGAATCCAGCCTGGATTGTGGTCAAAGGGGCCGGTGGTTGAATTTTATCGCCCAACCACAGTATCAGAGCAGAGTCTCACCAGGACAGGATGGCCAATATTCAGCTACCCTGGGGTAATTAAAAATGTCCTCCGTTTAATTTACACCCGCCTGGCGAAGCATGATATCATTATTGGAATGCATTATAACTCAAGGTTATTATGGGTTTTATCTGCTGTGTTTTAGAGCAGGCAATTGTAAGATAGCGGAAGCTACAGTGCTGTGATACTACAGAGAGAAAGGAAGGGTGCAGCAGTCCTCTGCTCCGTGCATTATGTCATCGTTCGTACCCCCCTTGGGATATGACCCAAAACATTTCTACACATCATAAGTTCCAGGCCGTTGGCAAATTTTGCAGTGACAGCAGTGTTGTCGAAGCACACCTGGCGGAGAGGTTTGCGTACCTGCTGTACACCAGCATATGTTATATAGTCTAGGTTTTTTTAAACACCCTATGCCAGGATGCACTCACCCTCACCGAGAGCACAAAGACAACTCAGCAAGTGAGCATCGTCCCCCCGTCACTTTGTTAACAAAGCCAGACAAGGAGCAATATAAGTGTGTATCCGTTTGTATATGCATGTGTGCGTGTACAGAATGCAGGAACAGAGGGTAGTAGGTGAACGTCTATTGTTTTACAAATTAGCTGCCAGTCAACCTCCAGATGGCCAGTGGGTGACGCACGTGGGCTGAGTGGCAGGTGCGAGCGATTCGAGAGCTTTGTAGGTGCCCCGTGTTTGCTTTTGTCAAAAAAAAAAAGCAAAATTGAGGTTCTAAACGATCGCAGAGGCGTCAGGGTTGCTTTTGAATAGTCACTCTGCCAGCACTTGAACGCACAATGATGCTGTTTTCAAACTACGCTATCTGTATTGTTGTCCTCTCACAAGTGGAGTTGAGCATGTGGAATCTTGGATAACACCATGATGGTTTTTAAAGAAGGCGTTGAATTGAGTTTTTGACTTTTAGTTGCTGAGAGTTATGTAGCTATTTAGCTTTCGTTATTCTCTCTCCCTGTGAAGGCCGTTTTAGTTACATAGTTCCTGTGGATGCAGTACTCTGTCAGGTGCAGACGCCTTTTGTGCCACTGCATGAAAGCATGCACCTATTTGCTTCGTAGACTGTATATAATAGATGAATGTGGCCTTGACGATATCACCCGCTCGAAGCACCTACTGCATGCACCACATTTGGAAGCGAGAGTAGGAGTTTTTAGCACATGCTAACAAGTTTTGTTAGCAAGGTGCATCTACAGATTTTGATGGGTTGTACCTACAAATAACTACAACAACCAAAGCATATTTTTTGATGACGATGTAACATTGTAACATGCTCCAAAATGCACCAACAGCGCAAGTTCAATCGAGAGATGCAGTTGAGTGACTCAGAGTTGCAGACAGACAGCTAGCAGCCTAGCCAACACCCATCTGTCACTCACGGTGGACACACTAGGTATAATTTAAACATTAAATACAATTTAAACATGGTATGGTCACTGGCCATGGGGATCAGAACATGTTTATCTGAGTTTTCAAATTGAGAATTTTAACATGGGATTCTAGGATGACTGATTTGCTTTTGAACCAAGCCTCTAGTGACTATTATAAGGAACTGCAGTTTTTAGCGCTCCTACACCAGCTGTATTTTTCAGCCTGCGAGTTCTCCTCTTGGTTTGCATCGGTGTGAACACTTGGGTAGGTGGATGGTATCCATACTTAAGCATGTGTGTTCATATAAGCGCAGGCAACATAAACATGCGACAGTGGTAATGGTTTCCCATTCCTTTGCCATCCCATAAGCAATCACCTCAGCCTCTCACTCACTGAGCCATCACGTTTATCACACACACAGCACAAAATCCTTGGCCCCTTTCTCCCTCAACGAGGTATGATCCATATTTCATACATTGCCTGTAAATCGCTTGGCCAGAGCTGTTGTGACAAAGCCCTGGAAGTGGCAGGGGGCAGATTGGCTCTGTGCCTGACGCTGACTGTACCTAGAATACAAACAGCCTCCACAGAAACTGTAAAATGCTGTATATGGGTGTTTTTAGTGTCAATTTTCAAGGTTGAAATGCTCCCTGTTACTATTTCATTGCAATCTGGTGTGTTGCAATAGTTTATCATCATACTGGCAAACCAGTGTGTATTCATTGGAACCAATTTGCCCGAGTGCATTAAGATAGGGATTAAAATGTTGAGAAATGGAAAAAGGCATCATCGGGCTTCGTGAAATAGAGCAATCAAACTCCCATTCTGCTGTAAAGCGGTGCTAATTCCACAAGCCCTCTGCACCCTCTGTCTTACATCAAGTAACGCAGCCTGTGTGAGGTAAGCATTTATAAAGTGCGACCAGCATAGAATCTGGGTAGTACTTCCCTACAATATACCGGGATATGTTTTTAAGTGCATAACCATTAAGTCAAGTCATCCGAGTCTCTGAGCTCTCCGAGTGTTATACTTTGATCCTTTGGCGTCAAAGTTTATCACTTCTTCTCCTTTGATGGAGGAACTCGCCTGTGTGTTTGTGCATGCGTGAGTGCCTGTGTGTTAATACGTACTGAGTCTTTGATCCTGGATCACCTTGAGGACAGTGGCTGAGGCAGCGCTATGTGGGTGACAAAAAAAAAAAGATATATGCCATAAGCTGCTCTGTAATATAAAGTTAGAGCCAGCAGCCACTTAGCTTATCTCAAAGATTGGAAATCTGGAGGAAACTGCTACCCTCGTTCTGTCAGTTGAAACAAACAAGATATATTGCACAACTACTGAAATTTTTAAGGTGCCAGTAGGCAGTGCTACGGAAAGCCAACTGGCTGCTGGCTTCAGCTTCAAGTACATATTGAACCAATACAAGCGTGAGTGGAATTGAGTTTCTCATCTAAGTCTCGGCCAAGAAAGTAAATGCGTAAGTGTGTTTTTTCAAAATGTTGAAGTTAGATCAAATGAAAATGTATCGATTCCTGCAGGCAAAATGCACATGTTACAATGTTACAAAGAGATGAGTGTGCGGACAAAAGAAGCGCTTTTTAAATTGTGCCATCCAGCATAATAAAAAAGTTCTCTCCCTTGCCTTATTTCATATCAGGCATCCCCATCCATATATATATGGGTTCCACATTATCATTTTCATGCAGTTGTTTCTTCCTCAGCTGGCTCTAGGTTAAAATCATGTTGAACCTCAATAAACCCCACACACCCACACATCCACCCACACACTAGCCTTTTATTATGGAGGGAATATTTATTGCTGGGACCTTTGCTGGGATACTGTCAGATTCCATCCCATTACACAAAATGCCACATGATAATATTGCCCTGTCACTTTTTCCTGTTTTCGATGAGTATACGGCAGGATGTGGGTGTAGTGTGCGATATCAATGGTTCCATCTTTGCCAGGGAAATGACAGAAACAGCAGATTTTATGAGTTTTATAAAAGAACGGATTTTGTCAGAAAGCATCTTAAGCCTGACACATGATTGTTTGAAAGCATTTTTGTGTGAAATGCTGTAGTAAGAGAGACGAAGCATACAGACCCGTCCCTTTGTCTTTTTCCATTTATACGCAGAGTGCTAGATGAGAGATTTTACCCAATCAAGGGGGGGGGGGGCAAAGTAGTGCAACTCCACAAAGAGCATTTTATCTACTCTTTTGTGGAATGTGCTTTATTTTCACAAGTGTGCAGTTAGTGCTCTGTTTTATAACTTTGATGCACTAAAATGGAGATAGTCTCCCTCTTGAACTAATTTATCCCCCCCCCCCCTTTTTTTTTTCTTTTTTTTTTTTCTTTTTCTTCTTCTTTTGACAAAGCCAGGCAAATCAATTTAACTCTGCTACTGCTCAAAGTAATATCTGTAGGCGAGGCTATGCATTTATGCTGAGCTTGGCCTGTGTGTCCAATGTGCCGCATGCTTACGTGTGCATACTGCATGTGCGAAAAGTCAAGCCCATCAGACAGCTATTATAAAATGTAATGTCGAAAGAATTAGACTAGATTATTTCCTAATGTGATGATTTTACTACCCTCTTCATACGTAGATGTGTGGCACGCACTACCCATTTGCTTTTATATGCTACTATTTTTTAGCTATGTCTGTGTGTGTGTCTGTGTGTGAGAAACATGATGCAATCCATCAAAAAGCACTACACTCAGTAAGAATGGCATCACAAGACTGGATGACTGGATTATTGCAAGAGAATCTACCATATAGCACAATATGTATAAAAGAGAAATACCAATTAAAGGGAAACCTTGTGTGTGTGTGTTTGTATGACCATTATTCACTGTTATTAATGCGGTGATCTAAATAAATTGCTCACTGATTTGAAGTCCAGAGTCGGACTATTTTCTCCTGTGATCACTCTTCTGTAACTCAGTGCCCATTGCTTTTTATTACCTTCATTTATATGTTGAGCACCACCACAAGGAACTACTTGGCAACTAAAGGAAACGAATCTAATTAAACTCCAATGTTAAAATGTCCAACTTTATAGAATTAAAAAGTATTTTTACCACCTGATATATAAAACAGTTTTGGTCTGTATGGAGTCCACTTAGAGTCATTCATAAGAACTCTGAGTGAGGTAAACTCTTTAGTACCTTATCCACTTTGATAGCTGAGTTAGGGGGCATGGCCACATTGATTAAATGGTGTCCTGATACAGGTAGCTGGAGCCATTTGGCGTTGACTTGAGTCTTTAAACTATACTTGTTCACTGTCTTTGTGAAATTGGTCCCTTTGGGAGCATTTGTAATAGATTATGCGACTAACACGCGATCACAGATTGCTGTCTGGTGAAGAAAATCCCAAGAGTCAAATGTATTACTTTGCACTAAATGGCCGATATTTTCCCATTTTTGTACCCGTGTGGTTTATGAATGCAGCTTGCTGATTAAGCTAGCATTATCTTAAATTATCTTTCCACCCTTTCATATAAAGGTACAGTCACACTAAGGACAGCAATGGCTGGAGACCTAAATCATTGAAACTATGTGCAATAAACTTGCAATCTTCCTGCCTTTGAAGACAGGGACCAGGTCTGAGTCCACTTGCAGTGTTCAAACTGACTTAGGTGCATGGAGACAGCTATAAAACATGAATAAAACGAGAGCGAGTCTGCTATCAGTTTTCGACCAAGCAGGGTCAAGTTGGCACTTACATGCAATCTGTTTGCTATAATACCCCAATTAACTGTGACAAATCTCAAATCTGTTGCTGTCTGTTACAACTCGCCTACATCAGGCATTTATTATCGTCCTGGAGCCACCGGCAGACTCGCCACCGGCGGACTGCACAGAATCCACATGTCAGATGCAACTCTTTATTCAGCTCTTAAGTTATGAGCATGTAGACCCAAGCATTCGTTTTATCACTTTTGAGTGACCATGTGACTGAGGCCTGAGGTTCCCTCTGTGTCCAAAACACCCATGTGGCAGCAGCTAAAATGCTAGGGTTGGAGCTTCACAATATGGGGTCCATCAAATGTGAATTATGGCATATAGCTTGAAAGTTTAAAGGAAAAATAATATTTAAAGTCAATTCAATTCAGTTTTATTTATATAGTGACAAATGAAAACAACATCATGTCAAGGCTTTATATTAAGACACTTTATATTGTGTCACAGGCTGCGTCGCTGACCTAGCACTCGGGGTATATTTTTGTATTCATTTCATGTTAGATTTATAATAGTTCTTGTGTTATTGATATTTAGCTTTTAGTTGAGGTTAAAGGCAGCCATGATTTATTGTTTTCTTGTTTTCTATGTTTGGGTTCTTGTGTAATTTATCATGTGTTTTAGGTCAGTTAAGCTTGTGTTATCATGTCTAGTTTCCTGTTTTATTTTGAAAAAGGGTCTTGTGTTCTATGTTCATGTGCTTAGTTTTACTCTCCCCTGTGTTCTCATTATGTTTCATTTGAGTCAGCTGTATCCTCATGTGTCTCCACTTCCCCTGATCACCCTATGTGTGTGTTTAAGTCCTCAGTCTTCCTGTGTTCTTTGTTGCGTCCTCTGTGTTACCTTACTGATCCCTTGTCACAGTTTTCCAGTTCGGTCATAGTTTAAAGTCACTGTAAGAGTCTTAATTTCCCAGTTTATGTTCAGCTTTTCCCTCAGTTTAGCTTTGTTGTTTTTTTGTCAGTTTTTCAGCCCTAAATAAAGTCCAGTTTTGTCTCCTCGCCTCTGTCTGCTCTTGGGTCCTGCTTATTAAACA
>VUQR01028000.1:0-11433 GCA_015108515.1 Hemichromis elongatus
GCAGATTCTGCAATGGAGGTGCTGAACATGGTCCATTCAGACCCAATGTCCCCAGTCTCCCTTGGAATGCAGCTGAAGCTCTGCCAGAGGTGTGCGTTTAAGATCTCACGGACTGGGGCCTCTGCTAGGCGTTCCCAGCACACCCTCACTACACGTTTAGGTGCACCAGGTCTGTCTAGCATCATCCCCCAACACCTGATCCTACTCACCACCAAGTGGTGATCAGTTGACAGCTCAGCCCCTCTCTTTACCCGAGTGTCCAGCACATATGGTCGAAGGTCTGGTGATATGATTACAAAATCGATCATCGACCTGCAGCCTAGAGAGTCCTGGTGCCACATGCACTTATGAACACTCTTATGTTTGAACAAGGTGTTTGTTATGGCCAAAC
This sequence comes from Hemichromis elongatus, assembly GCA_015108515.1. Classification (NCBI taxonomy): domain Eukaryota; kingdom Metazoa; phylum Chordata; class Actinopteri; order Cichliformes; family Cichlidae; genus Hemichromis; species Hemichromis elongatus. The sequence continues at coordinate 392 of VUQR01028000.1, forward strand.
TGTGATTTGCACAGAAGTCCAATAACAAAACACCACTCGGGTTTAGATCAGGGAGGCCTCCCAATCACGCCCCTCCAGTTCTCGCTGTCATTACCCACGTGAGCATTGAAGTTTCCCAGTAGGACAACAGAGTCTCCAGGTGGAGCACCTCTCCCAGGGACTCTAAGAAGGCTGGGTACTCTGAACTGCCACTCGGCACATAAGCACAGATGGCAGTCAGGACCCGTTCCCGACCCTAAGGCGCAGGGAACAAACCCTCCCATCCACCGGGAAGAACCCTAACGTACAGGCAGCAAGCCGATGGGATATTAGAATACCCATCCCAGCCCACCGCCTCTTACCAGGAGCAACTCCAGACTGAGACAGAGTCCAGCCCTTCTCCAGGAGACTGGTTCCAGAGCCCAAGCCATGTGTAGAGGTGGGCCAGGCTATATCTAGCCGGTACCCCTCAACCTCATGCACTAACTCAGGCTCCTTCCCCACCAGAGAGGTGACATTCCATGTCCCAATTGCCAGTCTTGGTAGCCGGGGATCAGTCCGCCAGGGCCTTTGCTCCTGGCCGCCGCCCGGCACACAATGCACTGAAATCTTTTAAGTATTTTACATATTTGCATTTAAACTAAATGAAGCTTTTTTTGTGTTTTACCTAAACAATTTAACGAGTAATCTAAAAATTTAATGTAGAAAAATGATTAAAAAAAAGAGTTAATAATACACAATTGCACCTCTTGTTGTTGTATTTTGGGGTAAAGAACTACTGTCAAAAAAGAGATAAAGATGGTTCACACAATGGAGGTGCGTCAGTTTTAAACTTTATTGCAGAAAATATATGATAATTAGAAGGTTTGGCAATAACCTGTGACACTTTCATGTGCATGTACATTATTTGCTTGTGTTGACACAGACAGTAACACCGTTACTGGCTTCACCCAGGGGCATTTGTGCAAACCAGAATGCAGAGGAACCTGTCCACACACGCATTATTTTGAGGAAAACTCTAATGCACTTCTGCTTTGTCAAGCTCCAAGTAAGTCCAATTAATTCCAATTAAAGTGTTTTTCTTAAATTTTACTGCTCTTAAACGTGTACTTTCTGCCCTGACCAAAAAACTTCCCACGTGTGGGACTGATAAAGGTTTCTCTTTCTTTATTTCTTTATTTCTAATTCCAGTGTTGCTGCATGCTTCAACAAACAATCAACAAAGCTTTGCTTGGCTTGTTGCTTTTCTGGACAGTACATATTCCATTAACAGAAAGAAAGCTTTTTCACTCCATCTATCAGTTGGTAATGCTACTCACTAACTTACCTAAGTTATTTACATAATGATATAGTCTGTTTGCTGTGGCTATTAAAAAAGTGGTCGTACGGATCCTGTTTGGTTAATGATCCTTAAAATATTTCTTACTGGCTGTCAGATGCCTTTTACTCAAGACTGGTGCACCTGACGCCCCTCTCTTACAGATGATTAATTGATGCAGTGGTGATGAGATGGCCATGCAGATCGTCTCTGCAAAGGACTTCTGGAGCTCTGCTAGAGAGATGGTTGTGTTCCTGGTCACCTCAGTGACAAAGGCTTCTCTCACTCATTAATTCATTTTGAACGAGGTTTTTCAGAGCTTTTCTTTGGACATTTGCTGCTTTTTCAATCATTTTCAGTCTGGTCCTTGTACCCCAGCATTTTCACATCATTTTTTTTCCTATTTGTTTGTTTTTTAGGTCACTTACCATTGACCTTTGAATCATTCAGGCATAAAAAAAAATTAAAGGGTGAGCCAGTGTTGTGTCTACACATAACAGAACACAAGAAAATTTTTTTAATGATATCTTTAATTGACTTTGATTGACAGTCATAAAAGGACAAAATAAAAGGGGTCAGGCCTAAAAAAAAGAGTACATTGAACAGTATGAGAAGGCCATGCATTAGAAATAATCTAATGCCATGTCGTGATCATTTTAACAGCCGGGGTCTATAAAGAGTACTCTGTACCTTCTGACTTGGTTATTGAAAAAAGGTCTGCATCCTATTTCTCTTTTACTCGCTGACATAGTTTCACTTTATCATTTTGGTTCATTAAATATGGACTGATGTGAAAATGCAGATTTTTATATTAAATCTATAAAAAAAAAAATTGAAGCAGTTTAAATGTTAAACGAAGGGTATTTTACACAGCCACCGTTAAAACATTAACTTCCATCGCAGTATGATCAAACAAACATGAACAAAATAATTTAAAGTTATGTATATTTAATAAGAAACCTTCAAAAAGAAAAAAAAGAGTCTTCTTGCTCATGGTATGAATTCACCACCGAAAAGGTTCACGGCCTCTCTAGCAGTGAAACTGTAATGCATATGCCTGCCAGCAGAGTGTGGACAGATAAAGTTTTTTGTAATTAACACCACATGATACTTCATCTCCTTTCTCTTTTCCTCCCCTGCCACGGGAAACTGATAGTATTCAATAAGTGAAAGTAATATGACCTAAGTGAAGAGAGTGAACTGACCTATAAAGGCGACTTGGCAGGGGTGCAAGAGAGAAGAAGAAAATGCCGCCTTTCTGATGCCTTGGAACAGAGGAATGGAAAATGAAGAGTGAGTTACATAACGAATGAACTAAGGTGACTTTCATGACTTTCACAAACATGTTGCAGCACACAGGGACGCCACTCACTCTGGCATAATCTGAACTTTATCTGACTTTCAAATGCAGCTGTTTTTACTTAGTCTAGCTGATTTAAAGTAGGATGATCACAAATACGTTTAGTGAGCCTGAGCAGTAAAGTGAAGCATTGGTTTTACGGTCACATCACTGCATTTATATGCAAAACTTCCTGAACATGGTATAAAGAAAGAAACTGAATACAAGCCTTTAAGTGTAGGTCATTAGCAACCACATACAAACATGCAGTGTAAGGATTGCAGCAACTGACTTGAACTTTCCATTTAGTCTGGCTTTCTATTTTTTTTTTTTCCAGAGGGTCAGCTGCAGCCGAGCTGCTTTTTGGTGAAAATGTTCTTGCTTTACTCGATGTATTCCATCCATAACAGAATAATTTGTGCACCAGATCCGAATTTAACACTAATGTGAGGAATGTCAACAACTCCAGTTTCTTTTTCTGCACGTAAACATAAAGGTCCTCTTTATTTTTACAGCACTGCATAGCAGAGACAGATCCGGTACAGCTCTAATGGGTGGAGTCAGGCACATGTCAGAAGCATGAATCACTGCTGGTTTGTGTTTGTGTGGTTGCCAACCTGCCAATGCGTGTGTGTTTGTGTGCATATGTGAGTCATACAGTGTGGGTCTACCCTTTAAGAGGAGGCTTTCTCCCTCAGTTTGACAACATTCTCTTCTGGGACCAAGCTGGTGACACGGACGCGATCTCTCTTCGCCTAGGCCTCTAAGGTGAGTAGTGATGGGAAGCGGGGAGTGAGGGGAGTGAGTTTTGAAGAAGGAAATAAAAGAAAATGGTGGGATTCAGTCTAGTTACAGAGCATTATAAACAGAAGACATCTTGAATGATATAATAAAAAAGACCAATTGAAATAAGCACCGTTAATGTTGATCTAACATGGGAAAAGTATTTACTACAACTGAGGATTTTTTAACAATGACACGGTTCTTCCATATGTGTGTGCAAACATTAAAGTTACACTGCATGCAGTTTTTAATGCAATTCTTTTTTTTTTATGTCTAGTTTTAACCATGGCACGTCTCGACCAGGTCATTCCAAACATTGTGGATATATTTGTGCAGTATGCTGATGATGGTGAAGGCAAGAAATGCCAGCTAAACAAAGAAGAGCTCCAGAAAATGTTGGAGGAACAAATTCAAAGCCCTGAACTGAAGGTTAACAACATAACTTATTTTGTATGAGACATCTATTCATTAAGAAACACAAAGCTTCTTGTCCATGAGCTTCATCATGTTAAATGTGTGAATGTATTCCACAGGATATAATTAATGCAGGCGATATTGAGGAAGCCATGCAGTTGCTGGACAAAAACCACGACGGCGAGGTCAACTTCCGTGAATTTTGCAGATGTATTTGTGTCCTTGCCAAATGCTACTACCAGAAAAAGAGAGGCAAGGGTGGGAAGAGAGGCAAGGGGAAAGATGACAAAGACGACTGCGATCAAGAAGACTGAAGCAGATACAAATATTAATATTCATTTTGTAGCGTCTGGTTCGACCATTTGTGCTTTCTCTGTGTTTTAAGTGTGCATAATTTCCAGATTTGTCATCTTCGTCTGTTTTTAACTTGATTTCAAAAAACGTAATGAAAATAAATAAAACCTATTAAGTCTGAACTGGTCTCACTCATCTATGCATGGCAATTACTGCATGTGTAGTGTCTGGGTGTTCAGTGTCATTGCAGGAAAGCATCGGCTCATCACACTTTAAACAGATATCTATCGCTTTGTTTTTCAGTGCACATATCACTGTCAGTCCTCCTACAGAAGAATTCTTACTTATTCACAGTTAAAGCTTCATCTAATATATAAATCTATGTCATAAATGAGGGGAATTAAAGCTTACGTCTGTACTCTCCTAATTTTTTTATGTATTTGTTTCAAAACAACTGTTTTAAACCATGACATTAGAGATCGACAAGAATGATAACAATTTAAATGCTAAATTTTCACTTTTATCTTTCTAAAGAAAAATCTTTGTAATAAATCTTTCTTATAAATTACAGCTTAGTATTTACTTTAAACAGAGCTAGTGATATTTGGGGGGGGAGATTACGCTATTTTTCAATATATTAATCATTAGTGTATTTTACTGAGCTTCTCTTTTACCCTGCAATACATACAGTCAGTAGTTTGAACGGCTCTTGTGATGTAGCTGCATGTCAGAGCAGGTTGAGCAGGACTGATGTGTTCAACAGCATCAGTCAGTTGGCCAAGGATGTCAAACATCCACAGTAAGCAGACATATCAGTCACTGAAATAAAGTTTAATTAATCTATGCATTCCCCCTGTTTGCTGCCAGGTGGAGCAAGTGTACTGTGTGTGTTTGATAGATGCAAGCATCTGCCAGCACTTTCAGTCATGCAAGCAGCATCAAAGTTAAAACATGCTTTAATTTCTGGATCAATTTAAGCCTCTGGATATTGAATAATTAACAAATCATTGGATTTTCCACTCTACTGTATAAGGGATTGCAGACACCTGGCTGTAACTGCTGCATAACTATAAGTTGTGTAAGAAAAAACATCCCTAATCCGAATAAAAAAAAAAATCAGGGTGAGATACAAAGATATAAGCTCTGAGAGTCTGCACAAATTTGTTACATTTATGTTTAGGAACTAGTTTTGTTTTCTTAACTATTTTCTAGTAGGTTGAATAAAACTAAACAGGTTTCTGAGCAGAGAAAGTTGCATCCTCAGTGTTTATGTCAGATAATCAATAAGTACTCATAGTTATTTCTTTCACTCAGTTGGTGGGAAAACAGTTTATGTTTATTTGAATATACTTGTGTGAAATATAAGCATGGACTTCATACTTTTGCTCCAAATGCATTAAAATGAAAGAGGCTAGCCAGAGAATATAAATTTCATGCAGATTTCGTGTGTGAATGTAATTAATTGGCACAAACCTTTTCTAGAGCAAACCTTAACATCCTGCACATTCTGCTATATATCTAAAGACAACCCAAGTAGTTTTTAAGTGAACGTTTCATTTATAAAATTATCACCTCCCTAAACCTCCAGTTAAATGATGATTTAACTGTGATTAACCACATTTTTGTTGGAAAGATGATTCCAGGTCCGTTTACTGCCAGACCTGTTGAATCAAGAAATCCCTTAAATAAAAGCTTTTTGACAAAGTGAAACTAAAGAGCAGATGAGGAACAAAGACTGACATTGATCAGTCAGGAAAGGGTTATAGACCCATTTCTAAGGCTCTAGTACTCCAGTGGTGAGATCCATTATCCACCTGAGAAAATTTGAGACAGTAGCAGACCTTCCCAGGACGGGCCAGCTGACAAAATAACTCCAAAAGCAGATAAGCAACTTATCCAGGAGGTCACAAAAGAACCCAGGAACTGCATGCCTCTTCCCATTTAAGCTCAAAGTTTATGATTCAACAATAAGAAAGAGACTGTATGATGCAAGCTCACACCATTCATGTTCATAGTCTCGTTACCTCCCGCATTGACTATTGTAATTCTCTCTAGCATGTTCTCCCCCAAAAATCCCTCCATAAGCTTCAACTGGTTCAAAACTCTGCCGCTCGCACTATTACCAGAACCCCCTCCTACTAGCACGTCACTCCTGGCAAAACTTCTTCTGCTCACTTTCAAGGCCCTTCATCACCTTGCTCCTCCTTACCTTTCTGACCTGGCACTCTTCTGCCCGCTCACTCCAATCTTCTGCTTCTGTCCAGCTTGCTGTGCCTGATCCGCCTCAGCACCATTGGAAGCAGAGCTTTTAGTTGCTCTGCTCCCAGTTCTCTCTCCCAGTTTAAATCCCAACTCAAAATCCATCTGTTAAAAATCTGCATATTCACTGTGAACCCATTGTTTATTTATGTTATCTTGTGCTTATTATTATAGGAGGTCCACCTCTGAATCACTCAAAAAGATCAAAAAAGATAAAAGGAAGATTAAGCTCCTAAGTAACAGCATGGCATGCATGCTTTAATTTCTCTTTGCTATTTTGGCTGATTGGGACCTGATGAATGTAAAAACAAAGAATTACCTAGGGGTTTTTTTCTGATTTTTGTATCTGAGAGAAATGAGATCCACATATGAGGACATTTGTTTTAAATTTCGATTGAACAGTGAGAGTATAATATCTTGGTAAATGGATATCAGGCCCTTGTAGAGCAAAATTTAGTATTTTGGTCTAAACAACCCAAAATGTGATGTCCATATGTAGACACCAGGTCCTAAGAGGTTAAATGAAAGGTTTTGATTGCAGTCATCAGGTTTCACAAACAGCTGGGTAGGGTGGGTCACTTTTTTTCAATTAATAAATTAAATCATCTTTTCAAAATTGTATTTTGTATTTTTTCAGGACATCTTTGTCTAATATTACTATTTTTTTAATTATATGCAATCAAAGCAATATATTTGTTAGATTCCACCTTGATTCTGAGTTCAGTAACACAGGAAACAAAGGAAAATGTTTTTGACAATATGCATGCATGCCTAAAGTATTACAGCTAATATCATCCAAAGTGCCAGCAGAAGCTCATATCCATCCAAAATATAAGGTGCATTTGTTCCACCTGGAAGAAGTAGAGAGACTGCATGCATAAAGTAATATCTGCAGGCAGTCAATTCAGCTGGCTGCTGGCAGATGTTTAAATCAATCAGATATACACAGTACACTTGCTCCACCTGGAAGGCAGTAAGGAGAATGCAGTCAAATTATCATATCGGCAGGAATGCGTTCTCACAACACCATGGTTCCCCATAAAATAGCTAAACTATCAACTCACTTGCATGCCTTTACAGTTCATCTGTTACAAAGTTTATAACTGAATTTGCCAAACAGGTGAAAATCCCATATAATTCAAGCCTAACCTTAAACAGCTCACTGTGGGTTTGGTGGATGTTAAGAAGTTTAGAATCTAGTTATAAGCTTACATATGTCGCACTGTTATTTGCTGTTCTTTGTAAAGGCATCCAAACACTAACATAATATTCAAAATATAACTACTGGATGCCTCCCTCATTGATGAGCTATGTGACCCCCCCCCGCAGTGCACGTGTTAAAAAGACAGACCGTGTTTGCAAAAGTGATTTTATGCATTACAAAAGCTGTTGTGCAAATCCGGTTCTTTTTGATTTATTCTTTGTATAGAGATAAAACAAGAGAGTAAATGTAACAGCATTTATTTTGATTTGTTAATTGTCACTTCAGACAATAAACATCAGCTATACTCAAACACGGCATATACATAATATTATATTTCATCTCATAGTCGTACATTCCTTGTTAAGTGATGGGTAAATAAATAAAAAAGCAAAATAATAAAATTGTGATTAATCGTTGTGTATTAGACCCAGATGCTACAGTTAAAAGCATGAAAACACTCACTTTCTTATGGTACAGATTGCAAATGTACAGCTAAAGTGTTTATCTCACAGAGGATAAATCATAAACTTCGCAAATTCAAACATCCATCCCTCCGTCCCTCCGTCCCTCCGTCCGTCCGTCCATCCATCCATCCATCCTCTTCTGCTTATCCAGAATTCAAACACAGTATCAGAATTTTGATCCAGTGTGACCTGGCTCTGTATTTTGTCTACTCGAGACTCACTTTAGTCATTCCTAGATTGGTTAAAGTTTTTTTGTCTTCAGCAGACTGGAGCGTAACCACTGAACTTAGCCTTGAGGAAAGGACCTGCCTCTGCTACACTTGGATGATTGGTTTAAAATGTTGGATGGATGTGATGGACACATTCTTCTGTGAAGCTGCATTTAAGCATTTCAGCACTCTCTCTAACAGTGTGATTCAGCTCTGTATGTATCCTTCAGGACACATACAGGAAATCTTTGATAGCTCATGCAATACCTGCTTAAAAAAGAAACATCTGTTTAGCAGAGCATGATCTGTTCTGTCATGTTCTGTCACTACACTTTACACGCTGTCATACTGAATCCCTTTAACATCTTCTGACATTTACTGTGCTTTTCTTTTTACTAAATTTAGTTAGCTACTTCTATTTTGGTACAGTTTGCTTTATTGGGCTATTTTAATACATGAAGCCACGTATTTACACAGTTGGAGCGCGACAGAATTGCAACAAAATTGTGAACAAATAAACATCTTAGCAGGTAGCTGCCTGGCTGTGAAAGAGGAGTAAGGATGTGCTGTGGTGTAAGGAGAAGACAGGAGAACAGAGGATGCAAAAAGGGGCAGGTGATGGATGATGCAGCAAATAAACTGGATCAAAGGAAGGGCAAGGGAAAAGGGACAGGACAGAAGCAGTGATCACCAATGCTGTCTTTTTCTAATTATAGTTTATTTTACTTTATTTAACCAGGAAAGACCCAATGAGATTAAAAACTTATATACAAGGGTAACCTGGACTAAAACGGCATTAAAATACATTATGCATAAAATTTTACTAAATGTAAAACATCAGTGATCACCAAAATATGTATAAAATTAAAAAAAAGGAAATGTTCAATAACAAGTTTAGCAGTATAGTCAAAAAATGTATCTATCAAAACATTTGCATGCAAATGTTTGACTATTAAAAATGTTATGTGCCAATAGTATTTGTTTAAACACACTCAGAGAAACAAATTCCTTCAAATGTAGCACATTCTGGAGCTGATTCCATGCATAAGGGGCAAAGTACTTGAAAACCTTTTCCCCAAATCAACGCAAACCCTTGGCATCATCACTAAGAACTGATTTAGTGAATGAATGTAGTAAGATCCCACACGTTTCTGGATAATGTAAGATGTAAGTATGTAATGCATGCTGTCAGATGAATACTCTAAACACTTCTTCAGTGACACACAGAAATAGAGAAAGAATCAGGCTATAGCATCACACGCTTGTATACAAGGGACAGCCTCTGTACGTCTCGCCTAGAGAGCACAGGAGTCTGACACCGAGCACACAGCTCGTTTCATCTCATCAAACATTTGGAATGTGGGAGGCATGCTCATACTTTGGAAGTGGGAGACATGCTCAGGTGGCGGCCTTGACTTTTTAACAAGAAACAATTTGGGCAGCAGTTTCCTGGAACATCAGTCTGGCAGATAATAAGTACAAAGTATAACAGCTTGCTCTGTTCTCACAAATCATACAGATGATTTAGATTAATTACTATTGATTCGTTCAAGGTATAACAGATAAGTGAAGACATATGTTCTACTATCATTCTATATAGTGAAGACATAGAAATCTACTATCACATGCGAAAACATGTCAGGAAAGATGTTCTGTATGTGTGTGTGTTTGGTCCTACTGACTGAAGTCGCTATAGCAACCAGGCTCCCACCTGTCTGCTTAATGTCTGTCTGTCACTCTGCTAAGATTAATCTTAAAAACTTCTTTTTCAACTGTTGCTGTTTCCACAGTGTTTGCTCCACAGCCATCATTTTACCCACAAAACGTAGCCATCGTTGTTCTCTTTTTAGTGATGCAGCTGTCAAAACAAACTTATAAAATTTCTAAACTTTTAATATTCATTCAGATGTTTTCTGACTCTAGATTTTCTTTAGTCATCGCTCGGCTTTTTCTACTTTACGATTTAAACATATTGAGCTACTTTTCAGCTTCTTCTTCTGTGTGAACGTCAGCTTTCAACAGTTATGCACTTTTGGTTTTAGGTGAAAATTTCTGTATTTTTAGGGCTGTGTGCAGGCAGGAGTGGTGAAATGGAGGACCCAAATTGTAGACTCCGGAGACAAAACTTGAACTCAAAAGTAACAAATTTCAAAATACCAAAATAAACGCAGGCCAGACACACAGCATCAATGATTGCAACGCAGACAGAGGAAAACACAGAGGGAGCCATCAGGAAATGGGAAACAGGAGGGAAACACAGCTGGGGCAAATCAGGGCTAACGAGACAAAGGAAGCAAAACCTGGTACAATAACCTGAGACACAGACTTAAAAAAAAAAAAACAGCAAACATAACACAGAGATGAGGACTTGACAAGGGGATACAGCAGAAAGGGGAGACAGAGCAACTAAAGAACACAGACAGAAACCAAGATTCAAGATTTTTATTTTGCCATTTGCACACAGTTCCATGTACATTGCAATTCTTGTGCAGAGCTTTCCAAGTCAAGTCACACTTTACAATATAACAATATAAGACAGAAAGAAGCAGAAGGATAGAGATAAAGACCGGGGTACTATTTTCTATCTACAAGTAAATAAAGCAAAAAAAGAATGTACAGAAGTTTGTAGTTCACTGCCTCTTATTGCACTCATAGTATTGCACCTTTTTCAAAGTATTGCACAGATCTGTTTCACAGGTCTGTTGTGAGTGTATTGCACATTGGTCACTGAACCGGTCAAACATTCAAGTGAGGTTAAGTAGAACACTAACAAAGAAAC
>VUQR01028004.1:0-15225 GCA_015108515.1 Hemichromis elongatus
GTGTGTGTGTGTGTGTGTGTGTGTGTGTGTGTGTGTGTGTGTGTGTGTGTGTGTGTGTGTGTGACAGAGAGAGAGAGACACACTGACCGGAGCAGAGAGAGAGTAAAGAGCAGATCTCGTGTGTGAAGTGACTGACTGAAGCAGGAGTCCTCTTTCGTCCATCGGAGCCGGAGACTCGTCGATCAGCGCTCCTTGGTGTGTGTGTGTGTGTGTGTGTGTTTTTATTGAAGTGCGCTTTAAAGTCAACTTAAAAAAAAAAAAAGTGAAGTGCAGCTGGACGGAAAATTGAAGGCGTGAATTGAAGAAGTTGGTGGCTCAGTGGGAAGTGAAAACAGCCTTTGCGTGATATTATTAAGTCGACTGTTTCTGTCTCCTCGTTTCATCAAGGGCCTTTGGATATCAAAACTTTGCCATTCCCGTGTGTAGGGAAGGAAGCGCACGGAGAGAAAGGTAAGCCGCCTGCACCCACTGGCTACATCCTGCGTCAAACCACGAATAAAACGCAGACTTCACGTGTTGCGCTTTCGTTGGCGGTGCTTTCAGTTTTACCACTGAGATGAACACGTGAATGAACATCGTGTAACGATCGTGTTTTGCTTTAGTGCCTACGACAAGATGAGAAACAGGTGAGATTTGTCTGGAAAGTGATGCGTGGCGCGTGTTTGCGTGCTGTGGGTTTTCTCAGAAGCGTGCAAGAAAAAAAAGTCTGCCGATAGTGAATCCACAAAGTCCCCGGTGAGCTTATTATAACACGGCCTGGTGAACACTTAATCTAATAAATGAAATAGTTCATCTCTTAAACCTGTGTTGCGCCCTGGGCTGCCTCTGCAACCGGAAGACTCGAGATTCGGTAATAAAACAACTGTAGTGCCGTAATTAGCTTATGTTGCACATAAATAATGCAGCTTTGCTTGTCCTCACAGTCAGTTATATCACGTTGAAGCGCAAATAAAGACATAAAAAGCCAACAAACAAAAACCAAAGCATTAACCTGTTGTCCTGCAATCATTGTTTTTACAGCTTAACTGAATACTCGAATATGCTTTGAAATATGGATATTTGAATTGCAATATATGATATGATAAATCGCTACCGGGACTGTGGTCTGTCTATAAAAGTGTCAAATGTTGCATGTGCTTAAATTAATTTGTCTTTAACAAGACTCCTCCCCAAGCTGTATTACCATGTACTTCTTTGAGTGGAGGAGGTTGATCTATAAACTGGTGACAGTGGTCGCAGAACAGTGACCACTATAACATCATCTATGAAGTCAAAGATGTTACCTAGCAACTGGAGACCTCGTAAAACGGGCACAGCACTCGTTCAAAGTGCCCCAGACTGGACAGTGCACTCGCTCAAGTCCTGAGCTGCACAGCCACCAGGTCTGACTCTGAAGAAGAAAAAAATGAACGTTTGTCTCGATGTGAAGAACACACATAGAGATTCCTTGATGTATTAGCAGGGGCGGCGGTCACTGCGCACAGCTGCTCTCTGCCCCCGGGGTCTTCACCTGAGTTACTGTGGCCATGAGTCAAGTACAGACACAGAGTCGAGTGGGCTGTGTCACACAGCAGTGACGGCTGTACTTTACTTTGCTGTAGGGCACATATTAGGTTCAGTGTGTGTTTGATTTCTCATAGACTGGTTTTAGAAGTAGACATCATATAGTCAGAGTCACTGTTTAGGCCAGTAAGCCTATTTTCAACACTTACCACAAAATATCCAGAACTTTTTTCTAACCATTCATCTTTGTTTCCTAGTTTTCTCAGCAGGTTTATATCCATAAGATTTGAACCATTAGTTTTTACCTTTAGCTTTTATGTGTCCAGTTCTGTGCTATAGACACTAAGCTACACACATAAGTATTTATCTATGTTTAATTTAACAACAATGAGCTGCTTCAACCGTTCACCCACACTTGTCTTTAGCTTTAGCAATTTCACCTGTAATATCCAAATATTTAGTGGCTGCTTATCCAATACCATTATCCAGTTTACAAGTATTCATTCATAAGTGCAGTGCACTCTTTTCACTCATTTATTCATCTGTCTTTTCCACAACTACTTTAAATCCACTTTATAGTAGCCTACTCTTACCTATCCATATATTTGTAACTATATCAAGCACTTACCCAAAGCTAATGCTTTACGCCAGCGCTCATCATGTTTGAAGGGTGTCTCTCCCTTTTTGTCTTTGCTTTTTACATTTTCAGCCATTAAGTCATCGTAGACTGTGATACCAAAAATTGGCAAATAGCTATTAATGATATCGCCCTGGTAACAAATTGGTCAGATTTCAAAATCCATTGTTTTTAGCTAACTGTTTTTAATTTTTGACACACGTTCAATCATAAAATCTACTGTTCAAGCCCAGATTTCACAGTTGTGGTCAACGTTCCCTGCTTCTCGATATGCCGTGGTGCTTCGGTGAAGAAGAGTCAACACAGCTGCTCAGAGATCGTGAGGCAACTCTCACTGTGCTTGCAGCCGTATTGGCACTTTGCATCGATAGCATAGCGAGAGCCTGCGGCGACAGGAAGCTTAAGTTTGAATTTTCTCTTGTGCGGTGGTAAAGAGTGACCATGTGCTGTGGTTTATTGGTGTGTTGCATTTGGCTGACTTTTTCTTTATCTTTCTCAGTACAAACATACTAATAAATATCAATATTTGTCCAGATTTCATCCCTCAAAGAGGTTGTTGTGAACCAAAGCTTGCACCCTAACGAGGGGGCCTCGTCTCGCTATTACTCCCTGGAGTTTCTCTGATGTGTCTCATAATTTTATTTTAGGACAGCTTGTTACTGCGTAGCTAGCATGGGATAATCACTAGTGCAGTTTTAAGAAATTCATGATTTCCTTTCTCGTCCTTTGGGAATATTGCTGTGAAGTACTAATAAAAAAAAAACACTGGAATTCTAGTCACACACCAACATCTCTTAAAACAGCACCAGTTAAAACTTTATTTATAAGTCCTTTGGAATTAAAAGGATATCTGCTGATGACACACAAACGAGGAATAACAGTTCTTTAGTATTAATGTAAACGGCTCCTCGACCCCAGAGGGAAAAGCATGACTGGGAGAGCAAAGACCTTTGTGTTCCATCACAGCTGGTATCTTTGAAAACTCAGTCTAACCTTCACAAACATCCCCTCAGAGGGAGTTCGGCAGCACAAAAACAGCAGCTATTTGTAAGCTCAGTGAGCTGTGTGCTGACGGCTCAAAGCTATCAAGGCATCTCACTATAGTCTGGCTGAGAATAAGCCAGAAACCATATCAAACGTCCAAGAATTGTGCTAAAATTCTCTTTTCCCCCTCTCGCCACCCAAAAAATGCTTATGAAGGTGTTTGCTCGTATCTGCTTTTGTACTGCAGCGTTGTCATACTGCTCGTATGAGGCAGAACTTAACCGTATCCAAAACTGCAATTCACGGAAAACAGAAACACGTGCTGTAGAGTCACATTTAAATGCGTTAACACAACACAACACCAACACATCTGCAGCTTCACGTCCATACTGACATGTTTCCACCCTCTCCACGTTATAGAAAAAGGAGATTTTTCCCATCATCCCCCTTTTTCTCTTTTGTTTTGTCGACCATTTTTCAATCTTTTGTACTTCTTGTAACAGCTTTAAGTTTCTTTGATGGGGGTTCGGTTTTATCCACCTTTTTGGGGAATTTTTTTCTCAAGATTGCGATCCTATCGTTCTTACCTCAGACGAGGTCAGTGAGAGATTCTGTGAGGATAAAACATTTTACCTTTAAAAACAGAGCTTTTGAAAATAATTTCTGTTATGGCACAAATCAAACTGATTCACTGTGTTCCCTCATTTAATGTGACTTAAACCAAAAATCTGCTCTCTACAAATGTAAACATGCAGAAATAAAAATCTGTAATTTAAATGGCTTTCCATATTGTATTCAGCATTAGGAATCGAACCCTATTCGATCTTTAGTAGTCATAGTCAAACACATTTGATTATCAAAGAACTTTCCGAATTCCAAAATAAGGAATTGGTGTTTTCAGGATCCCATTTCATGACACGTGTTCCTCTCCTCTGTTGGTTATTCCTGTTCCCTGTTTGTCTCCCATTTTATTATTATTTTACCTTTTGTTGCATCTTCATTTTTTCTTTTTCTCTTATTGTGTGTGTGTGTGTGTGTTTGCCATTGCCTCTGTTGGTAAAAACGAATGTAATATTGATATATTACTTAGTAATACTGTTTAGAGACATAGCTAACAATAGTCTGAGTGTGATTCAGCTTTCAACGCGCACATTTTGTGGTCACAGTGTTCCGTTTTAGTTTCATCGCTCACAGAAATGAGAGAATCGCATTTTTAGCAGTTGTATAATACTGTACAGCATGCATTATAAAATTGGACACATAGGATGTTCACTGCTGCAGAACCTTTTTGGCAGCTATATTTACATGCATGAAGCATCTACACTGTCTACAGTGCAGCTACTGTAATCCACACCAACATGTTCACATACAGCTCTGTGCTTTGTAATTGAGGCTTTGCAGTACAGTACTGCCAGCCTTTTAGATGTCCATCTACAGTGATGCTAAGGTTATAGTTAACTGTTATAACTGTGAAAGGGGATATTTGCTGTTGCAGAAGTAATCCATAGTAATCCATACAACAGGTTCACGTTGAGTTCAGTGTCCATTTTTCTTGAATTACCACAAGATAAGATTGCATTTCTTTATCTACCACAGGAGCCAAGGTCTGCTGTTCTTGGCTGCACAAATGCTGGAAATCACATCACAAATCCACGACATTCAAAGACTAAACAAAACATGAACTTAAACATCAGACACTGTCACAAGTCTGCGCTTATCAGAGCAAATCTCACTTATATTGTAATATTGTAGTATAACATCTGATTGGAGCACAGTATAAATGATGTTTGTTACAGTGTGCAGCTACACGAGTTGCTCTCCCACTGCCCTCCTGCAGGGTCAGAAAGGCTGTTTATAGGAGACATCAGCAAGCAGAAGTTTCACACAACTGAACAGTGACATTGCATTTTTATGCAGTGTAATGTGGCGTTATGAAAGATGTCTGTGGTTTTATTAAAGCTGCAGATGCATTTGGAAATATTGTAACTATATATAAGTGTATCTTATAACTCCCATATAAATGTACTTCATAACTGATGAGAAGAAAAATATAATCTGTTTCAAATGTAAATGGGGTGCCTCGCTTTACAGCCAGTACAAAGTCCCACATTCTCTTCCTTTACTGTAGGAGCATTTCTTCTTTTTCACTTTTGCACCTTTTTTTTAATTTCCGACAGAGCGATGTCACTGTGATGTCCGCTGCTGGCATCATCTCAGCCTTTCAAGGAGTTCGTGGGAAAACGACGCCGAGGGGAAGGAGCTGAGGGGAGAGGACAGCAGAAGAGCTTTTCTTGCGAGGACAGGATGGAGGTGACCGCATCCTGAGTGCAGAGTTAGGAGTGATGATCGCTCCATATGATTCATTTTTCTTTTTCAGCATTTTTAGCTGAGCAGGTGTGAAGGAGTCACTGTTTTGGGGAATCTAGTGGCTGTTTCTCTGGAGGTGACAAGGCTGAGTTCAGCAGCTGCTAGGCTGCAGCTATGGACGTTGAGGTGAGATTTCCTCCCCCCGCATCAGTGACCTCTTCGCCGTTTGCCTCACCATGCCGGACAGCTTCTCCATCCTCTACATCACCCTGGAGCTGCTGATCGCTGTCTTCTCAGTGCTGGGGAATGTGTTGGTCTGCTGGGCCGTGGCCCTCAACAGTAACCTGCAGAGCATCACCAACTTTTTCGTGGTGTCGCTGGCTGTGGCCGACATCGCCGTGGGCGTCCTGGCCATTCCCTTCGCCATCGTCATCAGCACCGGGTTCTGCTCCAACTTCTATGGCTGCCTGTTTATTGCGTGCTTTGTGCTGGTTCTCACACAGAGCTCCATCTTTAGTCTGCTGGCCATCGCTATCGATCGCTACATTGCAATCAAGATACCACTCAGGTCAGTAACCACGAGGAAAAGTGGATCATTTATCATTTATTGGTGGAAAATTAATAAGTTAATAGAGGGAGTGAAATCCTTAATAAGTGCATTATCAATAACAGAGAGTTCATTAGCAATTTGTTGACATGTCAGAGCACAGAAAGGAACAATGAACAGATTTGGGAAACAAATGAGGAACGTTTTAACTCAGAGGGGAAACACTTCAAATATGTCATTACTGCTTCCTTTTCTTACTTTGGTCCAATGTGTTTTCTAATCAGAGGCAGCAGAATTCTTACGATGATGCTTATGTTTCATTTCATTTCTGTCGGTTAAAACATTTGACATTTGGACCAGATATTCTTTGGCTGAGTAAGATTGTCCAGAAACAGCGTCTCCCGCAGGGCAAATTCCACCCGGAGCAATCAAACAAATATGGCTCTAATTGCTTATACAGACTGTGCACCCTCTTTTGTAAACTTTTATTAATGTAATGTAAAGATAACAGCAACCCCCCCACCCAACCACAGTCGTAGTTGATTTAACATTCAGATGTGTATGTGCAGACCTGACAGGCTAAACCAGTGACAGTGATGCTGTGACCTCATCGTTACCGCACTGCTGCGCCGGGCAGACGTCTCGCCCTTTAGGGCTCGAACAGACTCCTCCTCCTGCCGAACATACGTACTTGAGGGCTCTTCTGCGTTGTGTTTGTGCATCCCTAAAGAGGAGGGGGGGGGGGCTTGTTTTTGCAGTATTAACCTTTGCACTTTAACATCTGAAGAATGTGATAGAAACAAGCCAAGCGTCTCAGCTGCTCTCCCACACTGCGCTACAGGCGAACCTAAAATAGGCTCCTTCCTTTGAGGAGTCCTGAAAGACTCTGTTTGTTTATTCTTGTCTCTTGTAGTTCCGGGATGAGAGTTGCTTCCACGGAACGATCGCATAAGCAAATGATAAATCTGCGGGGACTTTCGTATACAGCAATAATTAATTCAAACAAGTGACGGAAGCTTTCCTGTGAGGATTATAGAGGTCATTGTGGCAGAGGGAAACAAACCTTTATCTCTTACTGCAGGGGTGGCCAACTCCAGGCCTCGAGGGCCAGTGTCCTGCAGGTTTTAGTTCTCACCCTGGGTCAACACACCTGAATCGAATGATTAGGTCATTACCAGGCCTCTGGAGAACTTCAAGACATGTTGAGGAGGTCATTTAGCCCTTTAAATCAGCTGTGATGAATCAAGGACACATCTAGAACCTGCAGGACACTGGCCCTCGAGGCCTGGAGTTGGCCACCCTTGTCTTACTGGGTTTTCAGGAGCTGGAAGACAGCTGATGCTTGACATGTGTATTATCTCCCTGTCCAGGTACAACAGCTTGGTGACAGGACAGCGGGCTCAAGGCATCATCGCCATATGCTGGATTTTATCCATCATCATCGGTTTGACCCCCATGATGGGCTGGCATCGCAGGAAGTCAGGAAACAGCACCCACATCACCCACAGCACCAACAGCACCAACAGCGCCTGCCAGCCGGGCATGATAGAGTGCCTGTTTACGGAGGTTGTCGACATGGAGTACATGGTCTACTTCAACTTTTTTGCCTGTGTACTGATCCCCTTGCTGCTGATGTTGGCCATCTACCTTTGTATCTTCATGGCAGCTCGCTACCAGCTCATGCTGATTGAAGTAAAAGCGTCTCACGGGGAAAAGTCCCGCACCGTGCTGCAGAAAGAGGTCCAGGCTGCCAAGTCTCTGGCCATCATTGTGGGCCTGTTTGCGGTCTGCTGGCTGCCTTTACATATCATTAACTGCTTCACCCTCTTCTGTAAGTGGAATCCTCCTCTCTTGGTTTTGTATGTGGCCATTATCCTATCCCATGCCAACTCTGTGGTCAACCCCTTCATCTACGCCTACCGAATCCGAGAGTTCCGGCACACCTTCCGTAGGATTATTAGGCGGCACATCCTGGGGAAGCGGGAGGTGTTTGAGAGTGGCGGGAGTAAGCGGAACTCTACTCACAACAGCATCACGGACTCCATCAGGCTCAAAGCGAATGGCCTCCGCTTTGACCTTTTCACAGAGCACAGCAGCAGTACCTGTGAGAACTCCTGCCGCTGTCCTGCTCACATCTCCCCTTTAGAGGGTTGTCTGGCGACAGTGTCTCACCCGCCTCTGTCCATCGTTATCTCCCACTGCCCCAAAATGGGGACGTGTCCACTGCAAGCCCTCAGGCAGACTCAGCTCCCGGCGGGTCACGACTGCTCTGAACCAGAGATCCTGGAGGAAAACGGCAAACAGAACCTCGCCTCAGCACAGGTTGCACTGCTGTTCAACAACCAGGACAGGAGGAGCTGCTTTAGTGAGCTAGATAAAGAGCACTGATCTGTGCACGGCAGGGATCATTCACTAATTCAGAAGCCTCGCAGCTAGTTGTGAATGTCAGCTCAGGATCACCAAGGGGAGCACTGTAAACAGATGACAGACAATGAATGTCACTCACTGAGATAAATTAAACAGGACTGAAATCTGTCTCATCTATTTAAATACAGTGACATGTAAATGTCATTCAGAATAAGTCTAAAAGGCACTGCTAGCGTTACCGAGAGGCTACTTCTGATCAACCCACATGAGCGGGCATGCTTTGTAACGTGCAGCCGCTTCACAAGTCGTTCTGTAGAAATTTCAACACCATCTACAAATGTTTTTACTTCCTCTTTGCAAACAGTTGAAATATAGCAAAATGCAGGCAGTGGATAGAAGAGTTTATATGTAGCTGTGTCAGCCACCTTTATTTAACCATAGTGTGCCATTTCAGGCCTGAATGGATGTGCTGCATCTTATAATTACTGAAATGATTTTCCATCTTTCAGGGACATGAACATAAACACAACATGCTCTGCTTTCTTCACTTTCCACATTTTTGGTGGTGTTTAACAGACATAACCACGATCCAGATGAATGTTCCAACGCGTTGCTCCTATTTGCTCTTTCCTAATGGACTAAAAACCGAACGACGGTGAAGGCTGCTTTGTGGTTGTGAGAATTTCTGTTAAATGCTTCACATTGTTTAAAGCAAAGGCCAGTAATTTGGCAATCTGATGCTGTAATGTGACCTTATTTTTTTTATTTTTGTTATATATTTGTGATAATGACGCTTTAATGTTTGCTTATTTAAGTTCAATTCAGACAATTGACACAGTTTGATAAATAATAGGAAATTATTTGGAGATGTCCATTACTGCCCTCTATGTTCTCACAAGTAGACGGGCACCAAGTGCTGTCTTTAAATAAATCCTTTCACATGTTTAACGTGTGCTTGCTGTGTATACACTAATCCCTGTCTTCATTCAGTAGCTGCAGGAGCCCCTCCAGACATCCCACTGGCTTTTCAGCAGACAGGCTTGTGATTTGGTCATTCTGAGAAATGGTACCTTACATTGTCAGAATTTCTTGGCGGTTTCTTTTCTTTCTTTTTTTTTTTTTACAGCTTTTATCAGAACAGCTCTCGAGGCCTATCCCTTGTTAAAAGTTTCCCCAAGGGTGTCCAGTTTTATTATCTAAAGATTTACCACCAAAAAGATCTCCTGTGTCCTTCGCTCTGCTTGTGGTGCAAAGGACACCGGAGATCTTTTTGGCTGTAGATCTTGTCTCCTCAGCTGGATCACTTCATCTCCAATAAGCAAACTTTTTTTTTTTTTCGTTTCTGATTTACATTATAGTTCATTATATATCGTGAAATTTTAGCTTCATACATTAAATACTTTTCTAGATGTGCTTCTTTTGAATGACGGTCCACAGACCTTTTGCACATTGACTTCTGTAGTTTTTAAACAAAACATCATAAAAAGGTTCAACAATGATTGTTAAATTACAAAAAGAGTATTGCAATCCTGCACAGTCCCACATTTAAATGTACGGTAATAAAAAATGTCACATTGCAAAAGACAACTAGTGGCAATTTTTGTAATGCAATACAGTTGAATTTAACAACAGAGCAAAATAAGTCAGTCGAATACTTTTTAACATTAAATTCTCAATTAATCACAAAAATATAGAAAATTCTATGTCCATTCAACTTTCGTGCTACATTGAGCAACTATGAGTTAAATTTTAACCAGCTAATTGTCAGACATTTTCCTTCTGCTTATCCAGTTCAGGTTGCCAGTCTGCTGGAGGGCTGACACACAGAGACACGCCCACTGGCACTCATTCATACATTCTGTTAGAACTTACAGATCACGATTCACTTTGATGGTAAGAAAGACTAGTGAAAAATTCAGTACAGCCGAGTAATGGAGAAATAGAAATCCTTTTCCTTCTGGGCAGGTCACAGTCATTTTTGGACAGGTATCATTGTTGTGTGTTCTAGGAGCTTTTCTGCATCGCCAAATGAATGAAGTCAAACCTAAAGCAGCGGTATGACAAGGAGCAGCTGAAAGTAGCCAGTATGGAAAGATTTTTTTTGTAATAAAATACTAATTACTGAGGCTTTAAAGACTCAATCAATCATTCACATGGCAGATTTAGTTAGAGACTCCATGTTGAGTATGATGTAATGTAACTATACCATAAACGAACAGATAACAGAACTTATCTTTTATTGATGTTGGCTGTTTATTTGAATTTTGTTATTTTAAACTTCTGTCCTTCCTCTGTGGTACCAAAATGAAATCTCGCTGGATCTGTCTTTATAAGTCAGTTACTGTAAGTGCAAATGGTGTTGGGTTCCAGTCTGTGGCGGGAAACAGTAAAGCCAGCTCCCTTTTTATTTTTCAATACTGACATCTCCACCCAAGCAGCTGTAAAGTCCGGAGCGCTGGACTCCCTCTGTGTAGAGACTCCATGGAAACAAGCTGAAACAGTCCCTTTATCTCTCTTTTAAAAGACTCAAGCTCTGTGAAGGAGGAGAAGAGGTGGATGCAAACGAGGGAATGTGTGTGTGTGTGTGTGTGTTTACCTCTCTCAGGGTATGTGAAAAAGTGCAGACCACAACACTAAAGTGCTTTTATTGTCCAGCTCTGCCCAGTCCAGTCTTCTTCTCCTTCCAGTATCGCTGGAGTCTGAACCTGAGAATGTTTGTCACTGTCTTGTTTGGAGGTTAGTACAGTTGCTGGTCATGTTAATACTGCTTAAACCTGCTATGTAGGCTTTTTTGTTTTTGATTTTGTAGATGCATGTGCATGATTTCTTTGCAGATGGAAGGATGGAAATGTTCAATCTCAACTGTAAGCTGATAAACTTCTTCCATCATTTGAAAGAGAGGGCCGGTGTGGACTCCAAAGGTACTGGACTGAAATGCTGGATCTTTTTAAAATGTTCTTATACAAATTCTAAAAGCAGCCAAATTCTTCCTGTAGATTGTGTGGACCTGATGTGCGGCAGCGGTAAAGTGATGAACCTGGCAGCGAAGCAGCACAGTCTGGCTCTGGCCAGCAGTGTGCTGGTAGCCAGACAGTACTACGTCCTCCTGCGAGTCTGCCGTGAGTCCGTCTGGTCCATCCATCAGCAGGACTTCAGAGGAACAAACACCCAGATTAGAAAAGCATTTTCAAAACCTAATTGTGTTATCAGTGTCTGGTCTAAATAATTAGATTCCAAATATATTGATGTAATGATGATAAGTGGCAGGACAAACTAATTCTGGTGCTTTCAGGGGTATCATGAATGAAATGCATGTTACTGTCCTAATATTTTGAAAGCTGAATATAAAGTATGATTTTACCTTTGTTTGAAAGCATGCACATGGCTTTTTGTGCTCCCTCAGGAGACCATGAGGCTGGAGGTCAGAAATATGTCTCCCTTCAGAACAACAACAGTCAAAGTCATTCTGAATTAACAGGTAACAATAAAATAATATTAATGTTCATAATAACATCGGGGCTGTGGAAGTGGCTCTCTGAGGCCTCCTGCTGGACAAACCCATTCCTGTCATTGTGAAAACGCTACAAAACAAGCACAAAGTTCCCTCATGTGGTTTGTGATTGCTTGGGTTGTAGAACTGCTGAGGAGGCTGACCGACAAAGAGCCAGACGGAAAGGCTAGAAAGAGAAGGACGCCTCAGAGCAAAACCATCTCTGCAAACAGAACGATCCACTAAAATGTAATGCTGTCTATACGTATAAATCTGAAAACTTTGCTATATTTCTATTTTAACTGGGCTAAAGTGGAAGATTTAATTTTAGTTAATAATAGTTTAATATTGAAGAAGTTCAATAGAATTTGTAAAAATTCTGAGATTTTGTGCTGCTGTAAGCAGAATGTCACAGAGAGGTACGTCAGAAGAATGAGCTGCTGTGTATTTTCCTACTTTCTTGTGTTTCTAAGCATTTTCCTTTTCCTCTGGCTTCCTGCCTGTCTCTGTGAGTTCCTTTTTGTCTGTCATTCAGTGACTTTCTGATATATTTTCAGAGCCGTTTCCTTGTGTGGGTTACTATTTTCTTGACTTCCTGTCTTTGTTCTCTTCCATCCCTGCTTCTTGTCTGATGTCGCTCACCTGCACCTTATATTCTCCATATTGTGTATTTATTATGAATCCTTTTCCACAAGTTTTCCTTCCTCTTTTTCTGCATTTTGCCTTTTGGATTTTTTAAAATTTTAACCTCTTGGTTTAAACTTTGGCTACTTTCTGTAAGTTGATATTAAACTTTTTTTTTTACCCTAACCACCTGCAAATATAAAAGAGAATGAAAATAAAAATGAGATCAAACAGAATAAATGCTCTTAATGAATTACTGATGCAGAATTGTCTCATGTTTTTTTTTCTTTACCAGACATCTAACTGAGGTGTATTACAGTCTGCATACCCCACACTGAAGCTTCACTGCCAAAAAATGAATGATGATGTGATTGGATTTGCCGGCATTGAGGACTTGTTTGCTGTTTTCATTAGGACGACTCAAGGGAACAGGAGAAATTGAACTAAACTGATTATCAGTCATGCACAAAGTTGCGAGAACGTGTTAGATAGTGGATTTGGAAGATGCGCGCTCAACATAAATATGAAAAAGATCTATATAAATATTTAAACTTACATGTACAATAGTTATGCATGTTTTAATTATGAATTATGTCCTTTAAATAAGTATAGAGCAGTTCAATTAAAAACACAGTGTTTATGCATGAAAGGATGTCTTGCTAATTAAAAAAAACATTATAAACTTTGTACCGTTTTCCTGCTGTGCGTTGCCTTTACCATCCACTAGGTGGTGCTGCAGTTCTCTCGGCAACCCTACTTCCCAAAGCCTTGCCCACACTTCAGCATGACACTGATAAACCAGAAACAGGTGTGTCTTCTTTTCTTTGTGTTTAAATTTTAGTTAAATTTAAAACAACTCATTCAATTTGTTTCTTTGAAATATGCTGGCTATTGAGAACAAATGAACTAATGGATGCATAGATCCTCTGTTCTAGAACTGAATGGGTATGATCTACTGAGTAAGAAAGGAAGAACCGCTAGAGAGGAGTGCAAGACAAAATTATTACATAATAAATATGCAACCGCAAAGTTGGAGCCGATGCAAAAATATATCATGCAGTACCCCGTGTGGCCGTTAGGTGCGAACTCCAGTAATATTACAAGAGGGGTCACCTAAAGTGTGGTCCTAGCTTTTTTGGAGTCTGTGCCTTTCTGAAAGCCAGAAGGTGCTGATGCCAGCCTAAATGACACTTTGGTTATCTTCAGGAGATCCTCGTGGTTTATGAATGCTGTTAGGCAGCAGTTTTCAGGATATAGTAGCACCACGTGGTGGGCCAACTCATATGACTGACTCCCCCTGGTGCTCACTACCAATCAAACCCAGAACCAATCAAAACCAAAGGTAAATGCAGGCTCAGGGTACAAGTAAAAGGAAAATATCAGAGTCTAATGTTTATCATTGTGCCGGAGGGACATGAATCTCTGTTGGGAGATAAGGCATGTGAGAGAATCGGCCTAGTCAGACGGGTCTACAGTATAAACAGCTCTGAGCCCAAAAGTGTGAAAGAAATTGTGGATCTGTACCCAGACAGACCCACACTACAGCAGCATAATGAGAGACTAGCAAAGGTTTTGGAAAGAGTGAAACGTTATGGTGACATTACCTTTCTCGGTGACAAGCTGACCGCTGAAGGCATCGAGCCGGACAAGGAAAAACTACGAGCTACACTGGAAATGCCACGTCCTGGAGATAAAAAAGGTGTATTGAGAATCCTAGGAATGGTTAACTTTATTGGAAGATTCATCCCAAGCCTGGCAGCCAAAACAGTGCACCTGAGACAGCTTCTTCACAATAGCTGCCAGTTCAGATGGAATAAAGAAGTGGAAAACGAGTGGCAACAACTGAAAAAGACACTTACAACAGAGCCAGTTTTGGCATATTTTGATCCAAAGAGAAAAACAAAAGTATCAACAGATGCATCGAAGGCCGGGATCGGCGCGGTGTTGTTGCAGGCTTACGGAGACCACTGGAGGCCAGTGGCATATGCCTCAAGAGCAATGACAGACACAGAATCTCGCTACGCCCAAATAGAAAAAGAGACATTGGGGCTTGTTTTTGGATTCGAAAAGTTCCACACCTATGTCTGTGGTTTGCCAACATTTGTGGCAGAGACTGACCACAAGCCATTGATAGCCATACTCAAGAAAAACTTCAGTGAAATGTCTCCACGCATTCAAAGATGGATGATGAAGCTACAGCGCTGTGATTTCAACTTGATCTACACACCAGGTAAACACACTGTGTTAGCAGATGCGCTCTCTAGGGCCACAACCCCAAACAAAGAGCAAAGCTCCACAGAGATGGATGTAAATATACATGTAAACCTGGTAGCTGAGTCACTTCCTATGTCAGACAGAAAATCACATCAGATCAAGGCTGAAACACAAAAAGACTCTAGTCTGCAAAGAGTTATAACACTGTTGAATGGGAAATGGCCAACAGGTGAATGCAAAACATACTACAACATAAGAGCAGAACTAAGTGTTGTGAATGGACTTCCGCTAAAACACATCCTGAAAAGACGGCATGAGGGACATCTAGGCATGGAGAAATGTAAACGGAGAGCCAGAACAGCAGTCTATTGGCCAGGTATCAATGCAGACATTGAGAAAATGGTTTCAACTTGTGATACGTGTATCAAACACCAGGCCAAACAACCAAAAGAACCTCTGATCATAACAGACATACCGGAGGAACCATGGCAGGAAGTCAGAACAGACATTTTCCACCTTGGAGGAAAAAACTACCTGCTGGTTATTGATTAC
>VUQR01028008.1:0-19334 GCA_015108515.1 Hemichromis elongatus
TCTTCAAATACAAGTTCTTATGAAAATGACTTGCAATAACAAAGTTACTAAGAAATACCTCAGTCTCAGAAAACAGGGCAGGCCATCTGTTTTTGACCTCTGCAATGAATGGCATGGCGGTCATTACTGATGTCAGGGATCAGGAGTAGATGTTGGGAGTAATTTTAAAACTGTCGGTCAGCTTAACTTTAATAACAAAGGATTTTGGAAAATTACACCAAAGCGGGTCCAACAATAATTGTTAAACGTCTTCATACTTCCAACATGTGAGAGAGGTATACAAAATTTACCAGACATCATTTGTTTAAAAAAATGCAAAAGTATTCCCTAAAGTTTCAGATGTTTATCAGTTAGCATACATTAATCAAATTTGTCATCCTTAAATTGTTGTACTTACCAAATAATCCTCAGCAATGGATTCTATCCAGGTTACCAATCACATGGACGCTTAGGTTGAAAATGGCGGCTTATCAGACTTCCACACTGCACATGTGCAAACTCAGAAGTACGGAGAGCCTATTAGGACAATCCTCTTTAAATTGAAGTGCTGTTCATTTTAATTGAACTTTTTAATTTGGATTTAATTTACTTAATTTTGTTGTATTAAAATATTGTGTTGTTAATTAAATTCAAAACAATATACTTGTGTTTAAAGTTAAAAATCAATTGGTGACATTAGTTTTAACATAAAACATTTACATAATGCTACCAACATCAGTGTTTCATTTCTTAGAGTGCAGGATGTCCCTGATAGGTCACAATTTAAAGTAACAAAAAAATCTGTAGATTAGGGGCACTTTATCTACATCTACAACTACCTTTAACCTGATGTCTTTATACTTCTGTGCAAAATCTGAGTTGAATTGCATGGGGGCTGGAGCCTTTCTATGTGGGGTATGCATGCTCTCTCTGTTCCTGTGTGAGTCGTCTCTGGGTACTCTGGCTTCTTACCACAGTCCAAAGATATGTATGTTAGGTTAACTGGCAATTCCTATTGGCTCAGGAGTGAACATGAAGGGTTGCCTGTCTCGCTGTATTGGTGATTCTGTTCATCAATGATCAATCATGATAAATAGTCTTTGATCAGTGGCTGTCAGTGGATCAGTTGCATTTTAATGATCAAGGAACCGACTTCACAGGTGTTGTGCAAACGTACTGTTTATAAGGTTGGGGAAACATGCAGTCAGCTGAGACTGAAGAAGTCACTTGGATGAGTGACGACATATTTCTCCCACTTAAAACACTACGTCCAGATGAACAGAATTAACCTTTTGGGACTATAGTCAGTAGGAAAAATATACATCAATTTCTGAGGAAAATATTTTGACTCTAAGCTATACTATTAAATTATTACAACATATGTCTCTGGGGCAGACACACTCATGTGTGACTCATAAGCATCAAAAGAAAATTATCGTTTGGTTTTAATAATCTTGAGAGGCCAGTCCACCACATTATGAAGTAGCATGGGTCATTTCTACCCTCTTCTGCTGACATCTGATCTTTCTAGAATATAAAAGTATGGCCATGCTGCCCTGTGGCCATGCTACTAGGAGTTATCCTCCACTGCTCCTCTCGAGCCCTCGAGCACTGATTTATGGAATGGAGAAGATGATCCTCTGGTGTGACTGGGTCAAAGCTGCTGCTGCTACCTAGCTTTAAACTGCGCACACCCGACAAGATAAGCGTCATCATATCCTGTCTTTATCCTCTACAATTTCACCCTTAAGGATTTGTAATCAGAGCAACTATGTAGAAAGGAAAAGAGAAGGTGTGACCTGTCTTTTGCTTCACTGCACAATTAGCACATATCTAGGACAGTTGAGTATGTTGCATTTAAAGCAATCACATTTTTAAAAAGTAAAGTATACAATTTCCACCTTGTTCTTGTGAACTCTTATTTCAGTCCTTTGGTTGTTAGGAACAAATGTATGATTTAACAACCAGTTCAAGTCAAGTACTTGGAGAAGTTTAGGGGTCAGCAAAAACTGTGGCAGCATGGGCAGCTGACTGAAAAAATCAGGTGAGGAAAAAGTCAACTTGATTAATGTGCAATTTGCAAAGGGGATGCTGAAGGATTAGAGTGATAAATGAGGCAGCGGGAGGGGTTGTAGGTGAAAGAGTGAGTAGGGGTCATGAAATAAAAGAGGTCAGAGGTTATCGGCCAACCATTGCGTGAACGATGACGTGTTACAGCACATGCTGAAATGTACTGGCAGTAACCCAGAGTGTTATTTGGTAGAACGTACATATTCTATGTGAACATGAAATCATAAACATGTGAGGTGCACATCTTCAGCTGCTTACTTTCATGGCCCTATTTATCCTATCTCTCTCCCTCTCTCTCTCCCTCTCTCTCACACACACACACCTACCTGTGCAATCCTGACAGGTGTTGAAAGATGAAATAGACAGAAAAAATGGGTTTATAGAGCTCCAGCTGTACACTCTGGAGAGTTACCACCAAAGGCACAGCAGCAGCGCTGCTCCCAGTATGCATGTGCAAAATTGGTAAGGTAGTGCATATATCTGGGACCTCTTTTTGACACCTCAACACACTCATTTAATACACATCTTGCCTGCCCACATATCTACATGTAAAGATGTTATGCATACGTTGTTAGTGGTATTTGGTAATGGAATATTTTAAATGCATAGGAAATCTGCAACATCTGAAATCTCATCCTATTCTCTTCTGTGGACTCATGCCTGTGAAAATTAACGATATTAAATCTGAGATTGCTTTTGGTCATATCGACAAGAGAAGGCACACTTGTTTATATTTCTGTTATCAAGAAATGGATCAAAGAGGAAATACTGACCCCTCCATTCAGTTTACTCATTTTCTTTCTCTCGACCTCCACTGATAATACATGTGATCAAAAGCATGTGTGTGGTGCTCTGGTTTTGCCGAAACAGTGAGAAGAAATTTCCTCATTTGTTCAAATTTGAACGCACTTCCTTAGTCACAGTGCCAGATATTTGCTCTCCGCAGGTTCCCTCTTTCGTATCCAAGTGACTGAAGAAGAATATACTAAAGATATTTCATGCATTTGGGCTCCAGAAAAAGAAAAAAAAAAAGTCTCCCAACATTTGTGCTGTTTGCTCTGTTTATTAGAGGTATATTGTCAAACATTTTACAAGCTCTTGCTTAAATGTTTCCATTTAGAGAGAAAAATGCAACACTGAAACATTTACCAAGCTCAGCAAGGAACACATTTATAGCCCCTGTTTGAAAGGCACTAAAGTCCCTGTTTTAATATCAGTCATCCTTTTTTTTTAAAACCAAAAAAAAAAAAAAAAATCTTGACACATGCAGACAAAACTAGATAAGACACCTGTTGTTACACACGTCAGTAGCTACAATACACAGAGCTTACAATTGGCTTGTTAGTTGAGCTTTCGTAGGCCACACCACTTACGTCTGCTATTGTGTGTTGGGTTCAATGATAACATGAGAAGTAACACAGACTGTTAATTCAATACACTGAACATTTGTATGGATGTAAAGCTACCATAAGTCACTTGATTTGGATCGCAGACTTTTAATATGCTGTATGCTCTATTGAGTGCAGGTATCTTAAATATG
Organism: Hemichromis elongatus; assembly: GCA_015108515.1. Taxonomy (NCBI): domain Eukaryota; kingdom Metazoa; phylum Chordata; class Actinopteri; order Cichliformes; family Cichlidae; genus Hemichromis; species Hemichromis elongatus. The sequence goes on from VUQR01028008.1 coordinate 3,590, forward strand.
TTAAAGATTAAATACACCATATTGCAGCTATTTAAATAGATAACGTGTCTTTTAAGTTAGAATCAGGATTCAGTGGATTTATATATAATCACAAGACAACTATCACTGGATTTCCTCAGTCTGCAAAATAAATGTACAAAAAAGTCTCTTTTATTTAAATAATAATGTTAATAGTACATTCAAATAATAGCATAGGAGTTCCTCAGCATTATTGTTGTGGTTTTTAAATAGCTTGATGAAGGAGTGTTTGTGAAGGGGTGTATTATTTTATTACCTTTTATAAAAACATATGAACCCTTCTTCCCAGTTCAAATACTGCAGAAACAACGCTGTCTCAAAGTCTGGATGGCACACTGGTGCCATCGCCATATTGCTATCATCAGTAAATCCATCAGAACAGTAAAGAACTGTGTAAACCCTGCTCTAAAAAAAGCTAAGCACATATGCATGTGCCTGTCAAACATTTTTTGTCAAAGCTAGATGTGTAGCAAACATGAATATACACTTACTGTAATAGCAACCAGTCAGTTGTTCATGTGCACTCTTGCATTGTAGCTAAATGGGAAAAATAAAACGACAGGGCAGTTTGACCATATTTCTGCTAACACGTCTTCCTCTCCTGTTTCTGTAATTACTTTTCAATTTAATTATATATGTAATTATAATATATATATAATTAAATTAAAAATTAATTACAGAAACAGGAGAGGGTCTGTCTGTTTCTCTCACTTTTTTCTTCTCTTTCTATTATATCCCTTTCCTAATCTCTCACTCATCCTTGGTCTGTTGCTACATTTGTCTCTATCACTCAGTCTGAAAAATAGTTGCCACCATCTGCATTTTAATGCTTCTGTTGCTTCTGTTTTCCCACTGACCACGTAAGTTTGTCGCTCGATCCGAGTTCTCTAGCTCACTACCGACAGCCACAACCCTCCACCACCATGTCCTGATAATTCTTCAGCACAACCCGGTCTTGAGAGTCCAGGTAGAGCAGGGCGATTGGGCTGAGAGAGGTTGGGACGCAGCAGGGCCGCGGCACTGCTCCATTCACAGAGTTTACCAGAGTTTGCACCATGGCGTGGCTTGAGGAGTTCATGTGGTCAGCCAAAGGAAATCGACACTCACCCAGGCAGAAAAAGGCGTCATAGCCGCTGGGTGCAATGATCCATTTTTGCCAGCCCACATCGTTGAAATCTACATATAGTGGATGGCGGCGGCATCTATTACGTGAAAGGCGTTTCAGTTTTGCAGAACGACCACCGTTTCTTTTCACTCTTCCACGATCGCTCCAACTGATTTCTCCTTTGTCATCCCCCCAGCTTGGCATGGTATACCCCATTTTTTTGTCCCTTCCCCAGACTTGGTTTCTATTGAGACCCTTGTTTTTATTCTTGACCCTCGTCTTTGCTCCTTTTCTCCTCTGGCCATTAACAGGGTTTCTTCTGCCATGTTTGACTAAAGGCTGTCCACGGCCATCATGAGTATAAGTAACCAAGAGGGGTCTCTCTTGGGCCCAGCTGTGATCATCTTGTCCCACAGATCTGCATACCCTCAGGTGTGCCTCTTTTGATTTCTCTGTCCCCTCACTTACAGCAGATGATAGGTTCTGCTCAGGAAGTGAGGTGGTGCTGTTTTCAGGTCTGACCTCCAGGAGGAATCCTAGGCTGCCAGTCCCAGCATGGGCCTTATGTAGGAGCTCTGCGCTAAGACTGAAACCCTCCCAGATACCACTTGGTTTATAACTATGGAGGCCATTTGTGAGTAACCTTGTTTCCAGCAGAGTGGGCTCAGGGTCCTCATGGTGCTCAGAGAGGTATAAGTTTAGTCTGTGGGGTCCAGGACCCAGAGATGCTCTGTCACTGCGTCGGAGGCGGAGCTCAGCAGAGAGCACACTCTCATCCTGAGGGATGGAAGAGATATTGAAGGAAATGTGCACTCTGGTATGATCCTCTGCACCAAGACTGTCTCCAAGGGGCTCTGAGTGGAAGAGAAACAGAGCAATACAACAATTCAGCAGGACTTTTTGAGCAACAGCAGGAAAATTGTCAAATTGTATTGCGCTGTCAGCAAATAACTTAACATTGTGGTTTTTCTTAGAAACTTAATTTTAAAAAAAAGAAATCTATATCAGATACACACCAGTGAAGGGGGTTTATGTCAATGGGACATAGTTTGACTTTTCACATTTTCGTGAAGGTATCAAGTACAATGAGCCACTGCAAGTATTTGCCTAGATACTTTGGTATCTGAAATTTAAGCAGATAAAATTTTTTGTTTGTTTTTTTAAAGAAATCTGCAATACAAGAAGAAGGTAACTTTACCAAGCCTACACCACTAAAAGCCTTATAGTTACAGCATGTGGGTTATTTTTAATTATTGACTACAACCAAATTCATTTCCTCACAAAAATGTAACATTACCTAATGTCAGCCTCTGTATTATCAAATAATTGTACTGGCAAAAGTTGTGAATTCCTTCAGTACTGCCACAGGATTACCTGAGCCATTAGAATAAATAACTGTGTGTGCTCCTCCTTTGCCCTTTTCTTAGTTTGGAGCAAACATGTCTGACAGGAATATGCAGCGTTAACTGACTGATATGTTGCTGATAATTAATTAATTAATCATTATTGCAGGTCTGCATTTATTCTAGCTTGTTTGTGTCGAAATTAAGGGCAACGGGGAGGAAAATTTGGTGGTCAGGATAGGTCCAACAGCCAATGTTTCCCTGGTGAACAGGTTAATCCAACTATGGTGAGAAGAGACCAGAGTCTTTATTTCCTCTTAGTGTGAGATACACACATCTAAATCTGATCTCATACATGTTCTGAAAAAAGATTGTAGAATCCACTCCATTTAATACTGTAGTACCATATTTTGACTGTCAAAAAGTGACATTCATAGACTTGCAAAGGTGTGTTACTGCCATAAAAGTTCAGAGCTAGAAGTAGTTCAAACAGATATAATTCACATATCTTGAATTTAGTTTGACATGAAGAGGAATCAGTTGACTGCATGCCATCTAATTGTGTGAGTAAGCTTACCATTGTGGTGGAAGCTGCGTATAGTGTTTGCCTCCTGGATGTGCTGACTAGGGAAACTAAATGAAGGGTCCTCTACTAGATGGTACTGCTGCTGGTGGAAGTGGTAAAGATCCAGGAGGTACCGTGGCACTGGCACTCCAGGCCTTGGGTCAGGCTGAGACTGCAGCCCCAGTCGGCTCAAAAGGAGACTCTGGATGGTTTCAGCCAGACTGGGATCCCGGAGTGATGGTGACAAAGCAGAAGATGTGGGGTGCACTCTGCCATGATCGATCTCGCTGGTGTCTCCACCCTGGCGACCAGACGAGGCATGAGGTAGCAGCAGGACCATGAGGAGCAGGAGGTTAGGAGGGAACATGGTGGACCTGGAGGGAGATGCAGATGTGATAAGGTAGATAAAAGAACAGGAAGAGGAAGAGGAAAAAGAAAGGATAGACAAAAAAATCCCCACGCAAAGTAACCTAAACATCAAAGAAAAAATCTGCGAATTCAGGTCATACCCCACTCTGTCCTTCCTTCTGTGTGTATTAAATAAGAATTTAAATCATATGACATAATGACACAATATAAAGTATTGCTTGAAATCTGCAAAAGAGATAGCCCCAGAGAGATGCTCCTGGACTCTATATTATGCTTATGTCTTCTCCTTCCTGGACACACTAGTTTCTCATCAGTCTTCAGCCTTCATGTGGCATATGTTCAACAAATTTACCATTCACATGTCCATGTGAAGTTGTTTGCTTGCTACTCCTGGTTGTTTTCTTTGCTAATTTATTGCAGGCTTCTTCCCCTAGAGATCAATTTATCTTACAGGACACCTAAGCAGGAGTAATTAAACAGTCTCTGTCTGTAATTTAATCATGCTGCATGTTTGTGTGTGCTGTACTCTGGTGCTGTTTGTGTGTGTGTGGAATCCTGTGACGTGTTAGCTATTTACAGAGACCTGATAGAGTGAGAGTTCTAATTTCTTTTCAAATGACTTGGGAAAATACTTATCAAAGAATTAAGTAGCTTTTTAAAAATATTTTTTTCTTTGAGGTTCAGCTCAATTAACCCCTAAATTATAGGAAGATTAAAGAAATAGCTCAGGCATCAGATCAGCAGATCTAAACAGAACATACTGAATGCTGAAAATGCTCAGTTTAGTCTGATGTCAGGGTAAACTCTGGGATTTTAATATAAAAAAAATAATTCAGCAATTATTGCTCCCTTACTGTAAGCCAAAAGAATAATTGGATTTCATGTCTTCTACAGTGATGTGATCAAAACAAATGAAAGCTTTTAATGTCGCAGTTTTGGAAAATATGAGCTTTGCAGCAGCATTACTTTAATACTGCTTTAATGCGAGTAATGCCACTGCAAATCAATGAAAACAAATCTGCATTAGTTAAATCATGAATTCAAGGTTGCCGTCATGTGCAGAAGTATCCACCACACAATTATAACTGTGTTGTTTTATTTTGCAAATAAAACGAAAAGCAAAGAAATGCAAGAAATGGGACGTCCGTAATCTCATTAGAGATTAGATGGGCATGCACTGGCGTGCTATTGTCTGCCTCTGCTCATCACTCACATTGTATTCCCTCTGTTGGTTCACCAAGAGTTACCGGTAGATTCATTTGCACCTGCACAGCCCAATTGTCTGTAACCTCTCTATTTCTTTCACATTCCTGCCTGCTTCATTCACTTACTGCACATGCAAATGAGTGAAAAGATTATAGTTGCAGTCATTAATTTGAAACCCACAAATGTTGCAAGAGCACACTTTTAGCTACACTTGATTGTGTTAGCAGAGCATTCTGTTCCCTCCATGCTTATGTGCTGGAACGCGATCACAGACAGGGGTCACACAAATACTACTGTGACCTGGCCAACACCCTACATCTCCGTAGTATATTAGAAGTGAGTGAATAATTGTCAAACCAGCAAGGTAATGGCTAGCCTCACCTGAAAAGGTTGAGCTGAGGTGTTAAAGGGTCAGTGCAAAGGTGCAAAACTTGTTTACCAGGCAGAAAAAAAAAAATCTGCACTGCAAATCAGATGAACTGCTGCACAGTAAAGAAGAACAGAACAATAAACCCCATCTGCATCTAAATTTATGTCTTTTGAAGGACTTTAAGTTTGGCTTTATCTTTTTTCTCGTCCAAGTGCTCACCTATCTCTCGCTCATTCTCGCTTCTATCTCTTTATCGCTCGCCTGTAAGGGACAGAGAATCGATTAGGGCCTCTACAGCAAGATAACAGAGGAGTTTATGACTGAGTAAACACATAATGACGCTGTAATGACAGCTAATCTTACCACGCTGTCAGAAAAAAGGTTAAAAGGAGGTCACAGGTGTGAAGGTGTGTATTTTTTATGTATATGTGACTGTGGGTATGTGTACTGTGTGTGGTACGTGGCTCAAAGGGCAAGCCTGGGAAAATAAGCCACCTCTAGCGTGGGATTGTTGCTAGCTAGCCATTAAACACCACACCCAGTGCTGTTTCACCTGAGGCAACGCAGCACAGGACAATTACAGATTAGGAACTGCCGGACAACCTCTCCCATATATTGTGGAGGCTTGTAAAGCAGATTAAGGACAACAACATCACATCTCTCCTGTACTTTCCTCACCTACAAAACCACCCAGGTGACTCTGAGGTACAAAGGTTGTCACAGAGAAGGGTGTGTCGCAGCTGCAGCGAGGAAGAGGAACATGGACAAAAACAGAGAAAGAAGTTTGGGAACAGTGTCCTACACTGCTTTGTCAGGCTCTTTGTTGGCTCCCTGGATGTCTGTCTTATGAATGGCTCAATCCACTTTCAAGGGAGGGCAAAGAGGATTCAGACTTAATTTAGATGTTTTATGTGTTATGTGCATCTGAGTGGGTGGCACCAAGATGTCAGCTCATTCAAGTAGGCTAGAAAAACTGACATGTTTATGATTACTTCCCCCAGTTCCTTATTTTATCTCTGACTTTTTTATACCTTTCTTCTGGCTTAAACAGTGAAATGTTCTGGAAGGATACGTTAAAAGAGCCGTATAACGAATGGGGTCAGGGATAAGGCGAAATGAAAGGTATGGAGTTCAGCAGCCGTGTTTGTGTGTCTTTCCCCTCTGTGCTCAGCTTATGAGACTTATTATATGTGACCTGACCTCATGAGCAGACAGCAGAGTGACCCTGGCATGCGGCGGTCAAGTGTGGCTGCTGGTCTGCCCCGTGTCTTTCTGAACTCACTGATTAAAACCTCTGACCTCTGACATCCGTTTCTCTTTCTGCCCCTCTTTTTATCTGTTTATTTCAAACTCTGCTCCCTTTCCCCTTCCTTCTTCCTCCTTGCATTCCTTGAACTTTGTCCTTTTGTTGTCATACACCACCATACATAACCCTGTTTAACTATTCTTTAAGTACAATCTGTCATGTCCCCTTCAAACCATCTTTTTTTCCTTTTTCCTTTAAGTCTTTTGTTCTTCCCTGTTAAAATGTCACTTTTCATGCTTTTCTGCATCACCTTCCTATTTTCCTTTTCCATCTCCCCCATTAGTTCTTCTCTTTTTTCCTAGGTCTTAAAATGAATGGTGTTTTTGCGGAAGAGTGCGGCAGACTGTTGCCGGGCCAGGGGGCCGGAGTGTCACCACAGCCAGCTGATTTATCCACTGCCGCTGTCTTCATGTTACGCCTGGTCCCTCAACTTTCCCTTCCTGTTGTTCTTCCCGTGTTTCTTTTCCCAAATTCCTCCTCTCACTCTCCCTGATTTCGCTCCCCTTCCAAGCTCTCATTTTTCTATGCTGCCGTCCCATTCTTTCAGAACATGATACGTGCAGTGTACATGCCACAGGGTTCATTTTCAGGCTCTGAGCTAACTCATTTTCTTGAAACTGTGCCATGTCGGATAGCCTTATGAGTCCAAATATGATGTGCAGTGTACACATACACACCTGGGATCACTTCTGAGGATACATCTGTACTGGCTAACACTTTTCCCCCCATTAAAATGTATAAAGTGAGCATGCAGTCTCTGTAATTAAATGTGAGGTTAAGCCTGTACCATACTCCCCATACTTAACTGATCATTAATGGTTGACTCTGGGCTGTGGAGTTAATATATAATGGGGGTGGGGAACGTCCAAAACAGTTGCAGTTGTGGCTCTGCTTTCTGAGGCGTAACAGATGAAATCATTAGAACAATATTCCAGGTAGGCTGCTATAGAGTTTTATTGGAGTCTATTAGAACAGCACTCTAATTCATCCCAGCTGGACTGATTAGTTGGTTAATGACCCAGGCGTCCATTTCTGCTCTACACATACAGAACATACACGCACTTGGATACAAATGTGTCCAAGCACAGAGCACTACAGAGTTTAAACACAGGCTAACAGCCAGGCAGAGTGAACGTAACATGGAAAAAAACTTGCCAATATATGGAACAGTGAAGGGTTGTAAAAATGTGAAACAACTTTGATATAGATTTGGAGTTAGCTCGCAAACACACTGTTTCTACAGCTTAAATTGCTTTTTCTGGCTGGTCACATCTACACGCACACGGCTACTAGCACAGACGCACTGTTTTTTTGGCTTAAGTCTCAGTACTGAGGTAGAACAGAGCATCGGTATTTCGGCAGCTTGTCTCTTTCATCCTCACGCAGCTCCATTTACCAGCCCGGGATGCTGCACAGAGATCTTACAAGTGTATTGTGGTTAACAGGAGGCCCTACTGAGGCACAACACTGTAACAGCATCAGTGGAAATACTGACATATCTAACCCATGACTGCTAAAAGCTCAGAGACTGCCCTCGTTGTGCGTCTGACAGCGAAACCGATGTGAAATACAGAACAAAAACACACCTCTGCTTTTCACATTAAAGCTGCTGAGCATTAACACTAAGGGCCAATTCATACTTTGCATGTTGCACAGCGGTGGCGCGTTACGTTATGCTCTTTGAACCCATAATGGGCACATTATTCTCAGACAAGTTGCTTACCTGACAAGAGGTAGATTGAGCAATACAGTGGACCAGCAGTGTATTCATATGCACGAGTGTGTGCGAGTGTGTTTTTCCCAGTGGAGACTAATGGTTTCAGCAGCGCAGTTCCTGTGGCCTGTGGTTTGACAGACAGATCTGTGCATGTGTGTGTGAGAGACAGACACAGAGGAACAGGCATGTAGTACTCACGTCCAGGTGTAGTGGGATGTATGCAGAGTCCATGGTTTATCCTTGAGCTCCAGTGTTACGATCCCTCGGCTCTCGCTCCCGCTCCTTTGGACAGAATGGACAAAGTGGACTGTTTACCTTTTGTCTCTTTACCTCTCTCAGAGAAGCCAGTGCATGTCTCTCCTACGTCTCCTATGCAAATATACTGTAGGTAAAGTCGCTTGCTCCATGCTTCTCTCCCTCTCTACTCCCTCGCTCAGCTCCTCATCCTGTTGTCAGTGTCAGATAAGCAAACTCCTAAAAAACATCCACTAGCTTCCCCTCTGCCTGCCTGCCTGACCTCTGCTAGTAGGCAACTCCCTTTTCTCTGTCGCCTGCACTTCCACCCTTAGTTGTTTAAGACAGACTGGTACTGCTGCTAAAAGTTGCAAGAGGAAAATGAATGTCTGTCTGTCTGTACAGTATCACAGGCAACAACTCTTTCTTGTTCCTAAACCTGCTTACTATGTCTATCTCCTTTCCTCTCCACTCTGTTCCTCCCTTTTAATATCTCCTCCCCCTTCCCTCTCTCTCTTTTTCTTGCTCTATCTCACATACATACACCTACACACACTCTTTCTCTCGCTCTCTCTCTGTCTCTCTCACTCACACGCACACACACTTTTTCCTTCTAATGTCCAGCTGGTAAACTCAGTTTAACTCTTAATGACTTTCCTGACCACTCAGATGCTCTCAAATGGTGATGTCACTAAGACCGGCCCTAGTACATTTACAGGCTGTTATCTCTCTCTCTCAAACACACACAAACACACGCACACACACACACACACAGAAACACACACACAAACATGAGGAGGAAAAAGTAGAGATATGATAATATGCACGCCATCACAGAAAATAACATCAAAAGAACAAGACACATTTAAACACAAAAAACAGACACAAATAAATAAATGAAACATGTTCAAGAGGGACTTTAAAGTCAGCACACACATGCAGACTAACTGTTTTCCTCCTTTACCAAACTCACCTGCGGCGTTTCGTTGGCAACATTTTAATTTTTCCGCCAACATGCTCGCAGACAGTCTCTCCATCATTATAAATACGAGGCCTCATTACTCTGAATGAGAGCGATCGGATTCAGTTACAAGACAAGAAGCTATGAATGGATGACTCATAAGAGCCTTCATGAAGTCACCAGAGCTGAGTGCTGTGATTGGATGAAAGTAAACATTGAGGGAAAAAAAAGAAAAAGAAAGAGGCTGCACTTCTACACTACGCAAGGTGCATTCGTCCTTCCAGCACAGAGCGGGTGGCGGGTTGAATTTGTATTCATGGGGTGGACCCATGAGAAAACGTCTCTTTAGGATGCACCGTCTCACATATTAGATCTCATCTGGAGAATCACTTGCCCACGTTCCTGTGCTCCTCCTCTCTGTACCCTCCACTTGCTCTTCTAGTCCATTCTCGTACAAACACATCAAAAAAAAAAGAAAAAAGGACTCATTCACAGAGCTCATTCATTCCAAGGCTGAGTGACTGTCTCTGTTGCACTGTTGCTTTTCTCTTGCAGTGCACACTGCTGTGGTCGGAGCATTCGGTCAAAGTTTTTTAAGGTTCGGGATGGTTTGCAGTCAAAAATCTATGACCTGTGAAAAGATTGCATAATGTAAGAGATATATTTATGTCCCTACCTTTATGCTCCTGTTAGAAACTGGAATAAAAAACATTTGTACAAGCAGATCTTCTTAATGTTGTGAAGCAGTGAAGTTCTTCTAACTCAACATGACCTCTGACCTCCCTGAGTTGTGGTTTAATTGGTTTGATTGTGGATACAAGAGAATTTTGTGGCTTTTGCCACCTCTAAACAAATGTCACTATTAGTCAGTGTGTAATTTTTTTTTGAGAGATACATTTTCCTTGTCACTTGGTGCTTGGGTCTGTTGTAGTAAAAAGATATTTGAGGGCACATTGGCTCTGATCTACGTTCAGCTTATTACCCTTTCACCATGAAAAATAGCTAGAGCTGGGAAAAGTTACCATAGCTTAGCATTAACATCGTAACATAGAGAAAACAGCTAAGCTATAACTGTTCACCAAGAGGGTAGTAAACAATGATAGTGGTGTGGATTAGAAGACAGGATATTTTATATTAATATGGTTTAGAGGTGTTGGTTAGTTATATGTTAAATTTTGGACAATACTAAGCTAGTTATTCTCTTCCACTTCCAGTAGCTAGCTAGCTACATAATAAATGTACAGCTGGGCCCAAAAGCCTCTAGGCTATAGGCTTAAAATCATTTGTTATTTAAAAGAAAATGTTAAAAATATTAAGATTTTTTTGTTTAAAACATTAAAAATTGAACAAATTATAATTGCATTATGTCATAAACATCTGCAAATATTAATGAAGATGATGTTAGCATGTTAGCCACTTAGCTTCAGCCATTCCCTGAATATAATTTAAGGCTGTATTTTTTATATAAAATTTATTATAAGAAGAGACTAATACTGATGAAAAAGCAACAACCTAATACATGATTGACATTTTGCCAATCATGGTTATAGTCAATATAATGAATTGCTAAAGTAACCATTGGACAGATTCAAGGTGTTAAGGTATTGCCTCCTAATAGCACACCGTTTATGGCAGTCCTCAGTCAACCATAGTTCTGTATATATATTATATTTCTTCGCTCTTGAGTAGTTTATGTTCCATCTGCTCATTCCTGTTCTGTCCACTCTGCTGCTGTAACAACTTATCTTATCTTACCTTAGCTTATCTTATCTTATCCCCTGGTCACTGGCATCAGGTGAAATGTGTTTATTGGCAGATCATTTATATTTTGTTGGTACGAGAAACCATAAAGTCCTCCTGATCAATCTGCTATCCTCTTGTATGCTATTCTATGTCACCCCACCTAAAGCTTACCTGCCATTCCAGTTACTTTACCTGTTGGCACTGATTGGCAAGCCAGTCTAATATTGAAACTGATTTTTGTTTTTGCTTAATTCAAGGTCAAATATGACAGTTATATCCTAAAACGTACAACTCTCAAGTGCTATGTCTTGAAAAGTCTTCCTTTTTGGTGTACTTAGGAAGACTCTTAATCTGGTACTTGAGATTAATAAAACATGTTTTAGTTGCGGCATATTGTCCTGGAGATCAAACTCAGAAGAAAAACAGAAAGAAAACATAAAGCACAGATTCACGGACCCTTAAATGCACCACTAGGGAGAGTCTCTTAAACCTTTCTGACCCACAGATGGGCCTCTCATTGCAGACTCTATAATTCAGGACAGGTTAAATTTAGGAGGAATGTGTATAAATGACGGAAAGGAAATCAAGAATATCACCCATTAAAGAAAATACTACAGCAGTGAGTGTTCACTTCATCTGTGGTAGGTGTCATTTAGCTCAAGCTAATCAAGAATGTAAACAGGATCTTCTGTATATGGGATACTTTAAGACAGAAAGGTAGCTTTAAAGACATTTCAACATTAAAGTAATAGTTAGCTCAGCCACAGCTCTGGCTTCATTGAGTGCCTTCCTGAAATGAGCACTAATCCCAGCCTCCAGCTTTCCCATCCTCTGGAAAAGCTGTCGGCTGCCTGTCCCGCTGACTTCCGACGGGGGTGGAGAAAAACTTTTAAAGTAATACCTCACCGCCCTCTTAACAAGCCATCCATCCGTCCCTCATCCCAGTGTTCCCACCTCCATACTGCTCCATCCCTCCATGGACACAGAGCTTGAGGCCTCATCAGGAGAGGAGGGGGGAAGTGGGTATCTGGATTCATTCCCTGTTCAGCCACCCCTTCTCTTCTTCTCTTTTCTTTCAGCAAATTGTCACACATAATAACTTGTTGATTGGCATGATCATCGGTCCTTGGATGGAAAGGAGAGCCTGGAAAGAAAAGTTAACTTGGCCTCATAGTAATAGTAGTAAAAACCGTAGACACATTTGTTTGTGTGTGTTTTTTTTCCATTCATGCATTCCTTTTCCTGATTGAGGGTGCTCGAACCTATTGCAGCTACTACAGGGCGAGAGCTGGAGTACACCCTGGTCAGGTCGCCAATCTGTCGTCAGGCTAACTCAGAGAGACAGACAACCATTCACACCAATGGGCAATTTAGATTCACCAATTAACCTAACCCCACTAACTGCATGTCTTTGGACTTTGTGAGGAAGCCAGAGTACTCGGAGAGAACCCAAGCAGGCACGGGGAGAACATGCAAACTCCATACAGAAAGCCCAGAGCAGATGGTGGAGTCAAACTTAGGACCTTATTGCTGTGAGGAAACAGTGCTAACCACCATGCCACTGTGCTGGGTTTTTTTTTCTTTGCATAGTAAATACTTCCCAGTTGATAACATGGGAATTTATGAGTCCTCTTATCCCATCAATAAAAGTCATGACAATCCACATTATCTGTTCAGCTAAACATCTGCTTGTTGAAGATTTTAGGGAAACTCACTGTTGACTTTCACATTTTTTTTTCACTTTTAGTTGTTAATTTAATTGCTTAACTGTTAAGTTCACTATATAAAATTTTTAATTTTACATTTTAAAATTAACAGTTATTAATGTCCACAGCTTATATGATGTTTTTAGTATTGTAACTTATTGTGGTCAGGTTGATATTATTAGATTAAAATCAATGTCTTGTCGTTGTCACAAAACTGTAAATCTGAGCTCAGATGTTTCTGTTAAAATTATAAAATCTGTTTCATATGAAACAATTTAAACATGATCAAAGTCTCAGGTAAATATGTTGTGAACTTGAATTGTCAACATCAATCCCAGTCTGATGAGGTGTGTATTCAAATGCATGACTCACTGGCAGCAGGAAGAATCAAAGCACATGTAGTTTATTGGATTATTGAACCAAATAATGACTGAGTGACAAAAGTCCAAATAGAAATGAGCAGGTGGGAAGGCGAGCAGAAACTTTGCCCTGTTGTATGTTGTATAGAGCGCTTTGAGTACTCCGGGAGAGTAGAAAAGCGCTATATAAGAATCAGTCCATTTACCATTTGCCTTATAATAAATTTCACATACACTGGAGGAAACAATTATTTTATCTCCTGCTGAATTTGTTTGCTCACTTACAAAGAAACAGTCTTTAATTTTTTTTATGATAGTTTGATTTTAATGGGGAGAGAAAAAATAGTAATCATTATAAAAAAAAAGTTATCATTCATTTTCATGTTATGATTGAAACAAAAATAAAATAAAATAAAATTCGATCCCCTACAACCCACCCAAAATTCTGGCTTCCAATCAGTCAACTATAGATCCTCTAGATCTCAATTTATTATGTGTATAAAAGCACACCTACCCACAGAATCAGTGTCTTGTATTTAAGCCTCTCCAGCACAATGTGCAAGACCAAAGAGCCATCAGAGGATGTCCGTTGTAGACTTGCACAAGGCTGGAATCGACTGCACGACCATAAGCAAAAAGCTTGGTGGGAAGGTGACAGCTGTTTGTGTGGTTATTTGGACATGGAAGAAATATAAAATCACTATCAGCTGGCTGAAACTCCAGATCTTGTCTAATGGAATTTACCTTAAATAATGTGGAAACACAGTAAGTCCCTCCAAAAGTCCACAGTTTCTGGGAAAAGCTCCTTTGCTGAAATGCAGCTAATGCCATCTACTAGCTATCTACTCTACTGATAGTCATTGTTTTTTCATCAATACTGGGCCAAATCTCTTTGGTTTGAAGAAAAGGTTAGAAAAACAATGCAGATTTGCAGATTTACAGCTGTGGGAACAAGCCTTTTATCCTGGGCTTTGTTTAAAGCTTTGGACCTTCCACATGTTGATAAAACATATTAATCTACTTTAGCTGAAATTAATAAAACCATTTTTATCGGGAACTGCAGAACATATTCACTGCAGCTGGGAACTGTTGTAAAGTCATACATTCCTCTGAGTAATTAATCCAGGCTATTAAATCCCCCCAATATAAACCTGTGTGAAATGAAAAATCATTTTATTTTGAACCATGGAAACAGTTTAAAGGAACTAGTCTGACAGTGATGGTATTGTACATAAATGTTTTGTTGTGGTGCAGATGATGTGGAAAGCCGTTATAAATCCAAGCCATTGTAAAAGTGAAAGCAGTGAAGTGACACTGACACACATCAAATTAATGTGAACTGTTGTTTATAGATACTATGCAACAAAGTCAGCTTTATTACTTGGTCATCTGGAGACTTATTCCAAAATCCTTTGAAGAGCGGTGTTTGCAACAGACTGAGGCATTAGGTAATAAAAATCTTCTGTTTTAAAATCTTAAAGCCTCAATTTAAGACGCACCTTTGGTTTGAATGACATGATTTTATTATATATAACCTCTTTGACTTTTAAAACTATGCCGTTGAGTTTACATGGCTTTAAAAATTTTTTTTATTTCTTTCTGTACTTAAATCTCTGACACAAATACACATTACAATACTGAAAAAGTTACTGCACTATTGTGTCACCCTACGGAGTTTTCCTACTTTTCTTCCATCCAAAACACCAAAAATATGGACGCTAAAAGTCGATGCAGATTTATGAGTATCTCAACTTGAAACTGCTTTGCATGATGAAATAAAGCTGTGTGACAAACATAAATTAAGTTGCAATTCTTACTGTGATTTACCAGTGATAATAATGATAATAATCATCATAAAGGACAACAGCTGGATTCCTCTGAAGATTGGAAAATCAGCTTCGATATCGTCTGAGATGTTGATGACATTGTTAAGCAGAGACCTCCCCGGTATGGGTATAAACACACACACGCAAACCTCTTAAGAAGTTTTCTGCCATGCCATGCCCCCTGCACAGAGCAGGAGATCGGGAGGATGGGGAATCATGCACAGAAGCAGCTTAGAACATCCAGGTTATTTTCAAAATAAAAGACCCAATGTCTTTAGAGTAGAGTAAACGTTATTGCTTATGAATTTCGCCACAAGAGCAGCCAAAATAACACATAGAAGAGATGTATGATACATCACAGTGAGACAGGATGGCTCCAAATAGAAAAGAAACGACCAAAATTTGATATAAGCTAAAATAAAGATAAAAATTGTCAATATGATATGCAAATCTACCACATAATGTCTGAATATCAACCCCAAATAAGTAGGTGACGAGTAGGGATGGGTATTGATAAGAATTTCACGATTCCGATTCCATTTTCGATTCTCTTTAACGATTCGATTCTTTATCAATTCTCTTATCGATTCTTATTTTTTTTAAAAAGGAGAACACACAGGTCGATTAGCTTTGAACTTTGTTTTATAGCTTATCTTTGAACAAGACAGAAATGTAGGAGTAGCATGACCTTACAAACCCAACAGTGAGATCTTAAGAGATCCACAGCCTACTGCTCCTCGATGGGGTGCCACGAGGACCCCAGAAAAAAAACAAGTTGTAAATGTAAAATAATAATAAAATAAATATTCTTTTGTAGCAATAACAAAGTATAACATAAATTATTCAGTGGCAATTACACAATAACATTTACACTCTCCTTTTTAAAAGTATATATGAGCTGGGCACTCAAAAATAAA
>VUQR01028013.1:0-16358 GCA_015108515.1 Hemichromis elongatus
CATTCTACAAAGTCTGACAACGCAGGGCCATGGTTCATTTCAGATCCTGAAAATAAAGACATTAAAACAGTGTCGTCTGAAAACTTAACCAAGAACCTGTTGTTTTGAGTGACCTGGAAGCTATCTGTGTACAATATAAACAACAAGGGGGGCAGAACGCACCCCTGAGGAGATCCAGTGTTAGAGATAGATGCCAGGAACAGCTGACCATTTACAAACACTCGCTGGATCCTCTCTGTGAGAAAGTTGAAAATCAGTACAAGAAGCTGATCGGGCAAATTAAAAGCAGTGGCAAGTCTCTCAATCAGGATGTGGGGCTGCCTCTCGTTAAAGGCCGGAGAAAAGTCTGCGAACAAGAGTCTTACACAAGTCCCCGTTTTATCAAGGTGCTTGTACACCGTGTTCAGTAAAAAAAAAGCACTGCATCCTCCACACCCTTTATTTTGCTGGTAAGCAAATTGCAGTGGGTCGTTTGCCCTCCGTCAGATTTTAAAATTTTCTCAAAAATTTTCATCACAAGTGATGTGAGTGCTACCGGTCTAAAATCAGACAGTTCCTTCAAAGTACTTGATTTTGGGATTGGAATTATAATTGAGGTTTTCCACAAAGTTGGAATCTGACCATGATCTACACAAGTTTGAAATAATCATGAATTACAATTCAAAACAATTCTTATTTGTCTCATATTGAATGTAAATGTAGCCTCCGTCTCAAACAAGCCGTTCTAGTTTCTCTCACTTTCGCTCAACATTTCGGCTGGCTGCATCTACTAATGGTTCAGTCACGCCAGAGCAAAAATAGGACGTCAACCACCTAGCAACTGAGCAGAATCTCTTGTTTCACAGTGACTGTATTATTATTCTTATTATTTTTGTTTGTTTTGCGTTGAGTGCGTGGCACATTCAATTTCTGTAGGCTCACAGTAAGAGGTGTGCGTGTCAAATGACCATATAAGGATATCATCTCTCTGACATTATAAAGAGCCAAGAGCTGAAAAAAACTGGCATAAACAGTTTAATTATGAAAGGAATTAAGTAAAGCATAATAGATTCAAGTACTTTTTTACAGCTACAACCAATTCATCAAAAATTCCTTCATACTGAAGGAGTTTAGTGCCCTCTGTCTCCTACAAGAAATAAAAACATGGCCAACACATCAGGAGCTCTTTCCCTTCAAACCTGAAGCCCAGGCGAATAATTAAGGCGACCAGCTGCAGCACACAACCCCCTCTGGGTCGTGACCTGATTGACACAGGGGGGGCTGCTAGTGGAGACACTGCTACCAGGTGGAGGTGGTAGGTCATGATGGGCAGGCTGCCCCCTGCCCTGACATCTCTGCTCCGAATCTACCATCTGCCAGCACCTCCCCCCACCTATGAAGCACCCCGAGGGTGACAGCCAAGACAAGCCGTGCATCAGCCGTAGGAGGGAGGCGGAAGGAGATTAGTCTCATCCCGACATCTAAAAGGCGCTGACTGTAAAGAGCAAAACAGGAATTTGAGTGTTTCCTAATAGGTCAGCAGGTTACAGGGAAGCTGCCTATAAATAGGAAGTACTGTCACAACATGGGGCCAAGAGTTATTGTGTAATCTGGACAACAAAACCAATTTCAACATCAGTGTTAGAGGAAGTGTTTAGAGCCCCCTTCCTTGTTTGAAATTAGTCGCATTTTATTCTAATCACATACAGCTAGAGTTAAAAAAAAAAAAATAACGGTCACGATTCCCAGTGTTCAGTGGACCATAACATCAGGTCCAGTGTCTGGCCTGTTAACCTGCAGCAGATGGACCAGGAGTCTGAGAGCTGCAGCTGTCCAACCCTCCTCCTCCTCCTTCTCCACCTCTTAATTGTAAGTGCTGGGGAGCAGTTCGCAGTGTAATTGAGCTCCTTGGGGAAATTATTAGTGTGAATTGAAGGGGTGGTGCTAAAGCCCTAATTGTAGCTGTTCAGCGTTTTTCCTCCAGAGGGTTCAAGAATGTAGCCTGAGGTCCTAATTCTTCGCTCTTTCTGCTCCACCTGCATCCCCGTCTGACTCCAGCATGAGGCAAACACACACTGATCCACTCGTGACAGAACAAAATCAATAGCCAAGAGAGCACTTACCAGAAAGTCCTCCTCACAGTAGACCTTTCCATTGACGTTGTAGAACGCTTTCCCTCGTAGCCTCCTCCCTGGAAAGATGGACAGAAAATGAAATCTAAAAGGTGCAGCAACGTATATAGTCTACATGGTCAAAAGTATGTGGATGCCCATATTTTTGTACTTTGGATCTGGAAATCTTAAGACACTGACCCTTACAGTAAACAATAGAACTGCTTATAGGCAAAGGGAATATCATTACTCATCTCCTTGCAATCATTGGGCCCTGTACACTGTACACTGTACTATTACGGTATACTACAACTGGACATCAAGGTATGAATTATTTTTTTGTATCAGTACGTTTTAAGGTGTTTTTTCCCTTAACAACAAAAACAACAACTAAAAAAATTTTGACGTGAGCCCCGGACTTTATGTGTAGTTGTTACATATTGGGAATTACACATATGTGATACCGCAAAGGTCTTGGTTAACCCACCGAAAGAAAAGAGGACAACTATCACAAAAGCTATGTGTCTTTTGACTTCAGCTGGACTGAGTGATCTCATCATCGCTGTCATCTGTCAGTACAGTTTGGGTAATACTGAAAAAGCATTTTGCAAATGAAACATCCCATCTGAGAAAAATAGTCCAGCATCAATATAGTGGTTGACTGTTGTTTAGACTGTTTAAAAGTGTCAGTTCCAATGAAGGCTATCTGCCAGTGGACTGATGACATCTTTGTTATGAAGTCCAGATGCCACAAACCGAATCAAAAGGAGAACTGATTATACGTCAGAGGACACAAAGGCTATTTTCTGAACATAGTAGCGCCTTTAAATTTTGGCTTACACTTTGTGCACAAAAATTTCAAAAATCATTGCACTGAAAATTGTTGCAGACCAAGTTAAGCCTCCCTCCGACGGCCACAGGTTACCTCAGCAGGACAATGCTAACTGCCACACACCGTGAAACCCACTAACTTTTGGGAAGTAAAAAGATGAACCCATCGCAAACAAAAGAATAAGTCCAACCCACAAACACTCAACCCTGCAA
Organism: Hemichromis elongatus; assembly: GCA_015108515.1. Lineage (NCBI taxonomy): Eukaryota > Metazoa > Chordata > Actinopteri > Cichliformes > Cichlidae > Hemichromis > Hemichromis elongatus. The sequence goes on from VUQR01028013.1 coordinate 3,135, forward strand.
CCTGTTTGACCCAAAGGCTTTACTGCCAACGTGCCGTGACATTCTCAAAGGTGCCATGTTCTTGCTTTGAAGGATCCGAGATGGCACGAGGACGATTTACACAATATTAGGCAGCTGGTTTTTAATGCTCTGACTGCACAGTTTAAGTGATTGCAACTTTGTGTCAACGGTTTCCACTTTGCTTGCAAACTGATCATCAGGTCAGAGGTTGACTTTCTTTTTGCATAAATTCTGGCAGATTTTTTCTGTGTAACATTTGTTTGGTGCAACCACGCTTTAAAATCGTAGCTGAGTGGGAAAGAATTGGACAAAGTTTACTGTAAAACCATCCCAGAATACTAGAGAAAGCAGAAATGTGAGCTTATTCGATTTTTTCACATTTCCACATTATCCGATGACCAAAATAGCAGACCTTTTTCTTGCTGGTTTGCAGATTTCTGTCACAGCTGCACCACTCGCTCACTGTTTAAACCTACTGTTTGTAAAGGACACGAGACGGAAACTGAATCAGAAATAGAAGAAGGGTAGCTTAAATGGAGGAATGTCGGCTTTCAAATGAAGATGAGTTAAAATCGCATGTCTCAAGTACAGAATGAACTGAGTAGCTGCACCGAGGTCATATTTGGAAAAATAAATCGTATTTTGAAATGCGAATCATCCCACAGAGGTTAAAAACAAGAATATGGAACAAGAAATGTGCACTTTTAGACTTCATTTGTTATGTTATCGTGTCTTTGCTCCTCAAAAATGAGTTTTTAAAACACTTATGCAAATGATTTCAGACACAACATGCGACATAACACTTCTGTTTTACATGCAAAAACACATCCTACTGTATCCTTTTCTTTTATCTTCCTACAGCCACAGCACACACAGAGTGCAGAGCAGATGGCTCGCCAAAAACAGTCAACTTTCTGCCTTCGTTTAATTACCTCAACCATTGATCCCGACAAGAATCCATTCACCACCCATACACAATCAATACAGCGGGCTGCTTGCCGAACCTCCCCCAAAAATCTCCACTCTTCCCTGCTATTGTGCACTGCTCACAGACAGACCAACAATAGCAGACTGGAGGGAGGATGTCCCTTCTTCTGACACATACAGAAAGCAACAACGCAGCTTTTCAACACTGCTTCGTTATTCTAAATAACTTTAAATCCTTAAAAAAGCCACAGGCCCACAACACGTAAACACGTCCACACTGCAGTGAGTGCAGGTTCAGGACACCGAGCTTCTAGCACAGAGTGAGAACACTGAATTCCTCTGGGTTAGCCTTCATTCATCAGAATCCAAGTTTGAATCCAAACTGAAAAGGAAATTCTGCTGCAGGCTGGCTTCTACAGCCCCCTGCCATGCATCTCACACTGCTCGCCCATTCAAATTCATTTAACAGCAGCGGTGTCTCTGTGGCAGCGCGATGACTTCACCCAAGCCTGGCAGACGAAACCCATGGATCTCATAAATCTGCAGGATTAGTCAGATTTAATTGTCGTCCTGAGCCACCACTGATTTTATGGGTGTCCCAGCATGAAAAAGATGCTCACCATTCCCTCTTTTTTTCAACTTAAATTTATGCAATCGCTATATTTCACACACATGCACGCACACACACACGCGCACACACAGTGTCACAATGCTGGGAGATGGCAATACATTAACATCCACATAAATGGCTGGAGCAGCAAAGGAATGTTGTCCACACAATAGGTGAGACTTTTAAGACTTTGAGACTGAGGAGCAATTAGCATTTTGGTAGTGAGGAGCAAAAGAGAAAAGGAGGCTTGAAGAAGAACCCTTCATAGATGAGACTTTGAAGGGGCTAAACTGGCAGGAACAGTGAGATTATAGTGAACAGTGCAGCAGCAGGGGCTGCGAGGTGTTGCTGTGTGCTGGTCTGTGGCCTCTGCTCTGGAGTTTGGGGTCTGGAAGGTGAATACAAAGGCCCCAGTGCTGATGACTGTGTGGAGCGCTGCTAGGGGAGCAGGCCGACTGAGCAAACGGGGACATTCTTTCTGCCTGAGGTCACTAGCTGGTCCCATTCATCCCCCCCGCACCTCTCCAGCACCCGCTCTCTGAGGGGGAGGGCTCCATGCCTCCCTCTCGCTCCTCTGGCCTTTTGTGACCAGATATTGCTGCAGAGAGGCCGAATGTCCTCACAGTCTTGCAAGGCATTGAATCAGTAGCTTTATTTATAATTTGCAATCTACCTGCAGGTTTTTACAGAGCTTGATCCATGATTATAGCTTGGTCAAATTGCTCCCATTAGGCCCCTGACTGCATGTAAACCTAAGCATATTTTACCCATCCTGGCATCATAGCTTAGCTAGCTGTGTAGTTTGGGATTTACTTTAAAATCCTTTTCTCATTTTTATGTCTCACTCTGCTTGCTTGTCTTAGTTACTACTTTTAGAAGTTCCACACAGAGGTTGTGTTAGACTTTTTTCACCATCTTTCATTTTGATGGACAGAGTTGTGAAGTTTCTTAACTTATTGTCTCATTACTACAAAAAAAAAAAGAGTATGCACTGATGAGGACATGGAGAGAAAAGAATAAAAATTTTAAAAATCCGCTGTGTGATCACTCCTCATGTCAGCACCAAAAGAAACAGATTCGACAGTTTGAGCAGAGGCACTAAAACAACCTTGTGTCTAAACTAGCAAATATAACATAAGGCGACTTGAGCTGGGTGCTCGATTGAGTGCGATCAAATGCATCAAGGAAGCCTGCTGCAGAGGCGAAAGCTTTTTGTGTCCAAGTTTACTTTATTCTGAAGGCTCTGCTGCTAAACCCGAAACTGAAATTACCAGCATCGTGTTTCTAGTGATCGTAGGTTAGCAAAAGTTTTTAATGATTAAAATTTCCAATGCTGCAGGCGCTTACTTCACCATGAGGTTCACTTTGCCCACCTAATCTGTTTCTACTGCATAAGGAACCAGCTGCACCCATGACTCAGTCGTGATCATAGACAGGCTCGACCACCTCACTGAAGACTCAACCATGTATGTTTAATTTGAGGTTTTTTATTTATATATATATATAATCTGTCAAAAAGACTGACAGCCTTCAGATTTTTCCATCACTGTTTAAAAAAAGGAAAATATTTTGTTAACTAGACTCAATTTTCAATTCGAATAAATTTAATTTATACAGCGCCAAATCACAACAACAGTTGCCTCAAGGCACTTTATATTGTAAGACCCTACAATAGCACAATAGCTCCCAGTTACAAGTTAGAGATCACAGTTGTGTCTCATTTGTAGCCCAAAAATTTCCCAACTTCTTTTCAAAGTAGTTTCAAAGACGTTAGGGAATAATAGGTAGTGGACCATACAACTGTGAGGATAAATATATATTTTTTTTAACTAAAAAATGTTCATGTTTGCATGAATAATTTGCATAAGGACTTTCAGGTGGTACAACATTGTTTAATATTATGTGGTTATATTTCCTATGTGGTATTAAGGTCCTCATCCACCATCATAACTTCAAACCACGTTCGCATTATTCTGACATCACAGCATTGACACTCGAGGTTTACAACTGGTTTTGGATTTTTTTTTAATATGATATTTCTTGCTTGTTTTCAGGACATTTATAACTTTATTTACTAAATTTCATAGTTTTATATTTTATAGGGACAGGTATGCAACATGCCTAACAGCACAGGGCTAATTTTCAATGCCATTTGAAATGCATGACCCTCAGCACACCACATGCATATGAGTTTGGTTTATAATGACACATAATGATAAGTGATTTTCTCCTCTTCCTCTTTCTGCTCCTGACCTCTGCACATATGACGGCCGCGTGCAGTTTTTGGTCATTTACAAATCTCAGCTCATCTGTTGGTGCATGCATTTTGAATGCTGGTGTTGCCATGGAAATGAAGACTTATGTGTCACCATGGCGAAGGTATCATTGGGCTAAATTTGCCTCTGGTTGCGGTTCAGCCGATTCAGTCAAAAAAATAAATAAAAAATAAAACCAGCAGGAGTCACTCGTCTTCATTGAAAGGACAAAAATAATTTCATCGGGCATCCAGGTTGTTTAGACGCTTTCACCTGAAATGAGAGCTGTGTATTTTTTTCTACACAATGTTGGTGTGTCTGAGATTCATCCTTGGATCATGTGGGGGATGTGGCGTTTTCTATGGCTACCAAAATGTGAATGTAGGAATCTTATTTTTGCATAATACTTAATCACTATACAGAAGATTTAACACATTGGAGTCGCATGTTCTTCCCAGTCTGAATACATTTCTCCTACTGATAAGATACCGATGTAATTGTGATCTTTTGTACTTTTTGGATACAGGACGTGTGTCAACTATTCTCTGCAACTCTAGAAAACTGACAAATAATCCAACCCTTAAGGTTAAGTTCATAGTTGGAGTTCAAATAGAAGTGAAGATGACAGGATTTCTTTCAGTGAAACCTGAGCTCATGGTATGCACATAAAGCTCAACCCAAGACACCAAAAGCCACAGAGAGCCCCCTTTTTGGCTAGTACTTTCTGACTTTTTATGATATGTTTACTTGGAAAAGTGTATTATATCTTTATATTATATCTTTTGATTTTTTTAAGGACAGCTATTTATTAAACAGAGTGGAAAAAAAAGTTAATTCTCTAGTCGTGTTATACGTCTAGTACACACATGTACAATCAAACATAAATTTTCTGTTGCAGCCAAACACAGGCAATGAAAAAACGACAACAGTGTGTCTTGGATTTCTGTGAATGGTAAGAAATGGTCTTCCCCGGATTAATGCACTGAATATGAAGTTGAAGATTTAAAGAAAAGTATAAAGTTTTTATAAATATGGTGAGTTAAACTGTGTGCAGAAAAATGAGGCATGCTTTAGGATTGCTTAGTTTGATTAACATATTCCAGTTCCAGCCCCGGTAGCCTACTGTGCAGAAAGATTTTATAATCTGGATTAGGAATGGCAGTTTGAATTAAGACCTCAATAGCAGACTTTTTAATTGCAGCCTAAAAGGTGTTGCTCACTTTGCAGCAGCTCAGTTGCATCAGCTGAGCTTATAGCAGCCACATGCTGGGAAGAGAAAGGGGAACATTTCAGGTCTTGACATAAAAGAATTTCTTTAGTAGAGAAGAATGAAAACCAAGCCTCTATTTTTTTAATGGTTTATAGTAGGGGTGTCAAACTCTGGCAGAAATCATAACTCATAACTATTGAGATTACAAACACATATGATTACAAACTTTAAGCAAAAAAAGAAGAAAAAAAGAAGCACCCTTTTAAATTGTCCATTTGAGTCTTAATGATCTTTAAATAAAGAAATAAATGAACTAAAATAAACATCCCAAAACTTTGTGGGGAGCTGACATAAATTCATAAAGCTTTTTGGACTGTCAGTTGAAACTGATCCATGGATTTTGCAGCTTTACACTCTACAAACTGATGAAACATTATTAAAATATTTTCCATGACGATTGCTAGACTTGATTGCTAACTAAAGATCTTTAGATATAAACCAATAGCAAAATAATAATAATAAGACAACCATGTTCCTAATAATCTGTCATATCACATAGAATCCCATTTCCCATCACAAAGTTGCTTTTTGTACCTAGTGGAGCAACAGTGTCACCTGCATTCACAAGCTGCTGCTGCCTTGAACTTGTGAAACTGTTGTTATCTGCGTTTGCATTGACGTCGGAGGTCAAACATGAGCTAGTAACAACAATTAAGCGAGTCAGTCGCACCCTTTACATTCTTGTAAATTGGGTCTAATATGGCAAAAGAAATCGTCAGCATTAAACAGACAACGCACAATATAATCTTTTACCATTAACCTTTGAATTGCTGATCTACTGAGCTGACCTTTGACTAGATAAAAAAAGCTGAAACATCTACATCCCTAAAGCAAATGCTGACACAGAAGTGGATCATATCAGGTCACATTCCAACAAGAAGTATTTGTCAACTTCCTACTGGTGACACGCCTGCTGGTGTGTTTCAACATGAGATAACTGTCCTTCACTGAGAGGAAGTTTATCCCATGGCAAAACATGCTTACTAAACGTGCACTTAAAAAATTCACTCTTACGCTGCTCTAGCTAGCAGTTAATCATTTATAAATAGCCAAAACCAATGACTTCCCAAGGTTAATAGCTGCGTTATTACTTCCTCTACGATGATATGAGTGAGTCAAATTTTGTCAGTAGCCAAAAAAATTTAAGCTTCACAAAAAAGGGTAAGGTAAACCCATCACGCATCCTCAGGCCAAGTTTGGCTCCTCAATCAGTTCAGCTAGCCAAAATAAACAATTCACATGACAGCATGGACCTGCCTGCAGTTACAAGGAGAGAGCTTCAGCACATACAAAAGCTTGTTGTTTCACATTCACATCAAAAGACAACAGAAAATTTTGTTAGCTGCATTTTAATTTAATTCCGCGCTTTGTCACTGACAATAAACCAGCCTAACAGAGAGGAATGTGCTGGCAGAAGGCATCACTCTGTTCTCTCTCTGGCAGAGAAACCACGAGCGTTCGCCTGGCTGCAACGACAGATAAATGTGGTGATTTGCTCACAAAGGAACTTCAAACTGATTTTTTTATACAATGCAATTACAAGCCTCTGCAGGCCTTCATGTCTTTTGGTATTCTGAGAGAAACCCCAGTCATGGAGGCTACAGCAAAGTCTGCTGTAAGCATATTATCCACCCTGGAACACTAGAGATTAAAATCACATTGTGGATAAAAAGGCACTGAAACTTTAGTTTTTTGTTATGTATGTTCGTTATCAGTAAAGGGGAGTAACCCTGGTCACCAAGCTGGATTCCTTAACTATATCATACTTGCTTAATTAGTGCTAAATAACAGATTAATTAAATATTAGGGTTCAATTCACAAAAACAAAACATAAAAGACAAAAAACATGGGTTGCATCACATTGTTTTGATCAATTGCCACCACACCCTTTAAGCCTTGGTTTACTCCCAGTTTTGAGTCAACCAGGACTCAGAAACGATGCACGGCCCGACTTCTAGGGTATGTGCAAAAGTTCAGGTCAAAACATCTGGCAAACGGAGAAGTTTCACCTTAAAAAATAATTCTAGAACATCGCAGCAGTGTCAGATGTTTGAAAGACATTTCGCTGCTTTCTGTGTGGACGAAAATGAGAGAGAAAGATCTTCAACCTGCTGGTCTAGTCGTAATGTATAACTGCAGAAGAAAGGCAACAGAACTGCAGGATAACAGCTAAGGATGGCATGTCTCCAGCTGTGCAGAAAAAGATTATGTCTGGATGGAAGAGATATGAGTATTAACAGGTCTGTGTGCTTGTGACAGAAAAAAAAACTTTTTGTGTAAAAAGAAATCCTAACGATATCCTTCAGTTCCAGGCCAAGAATGAATGAGATAGAGCAAGCAAAGGCCACAAAAGGAACGACTAAATGTTGTTCATTGTGTCTATAAAATAAGTTTGGGTCCTTGTTCCAAAAGCGAAAGAGTTTCCATTGAAAAATGTTGACTTTTCCATGTCTCTGGCCTACAATCAACCTGAATGTTATACTGGCCACTTTGTCAGGCAAACCTATTCAACTGCTTCTTAGTGCACATATCTCAGCAGCTAATCACGTGGCAGCAAGTCAACATATTTAGGCAAGTAGATAAGATCAAGGAAACACTGCTTAAGTTCAAATGAGTTCTGAGCATCAGAATAGAAAAGAAAAATGATTTAAGTGATTTTGAATGAAAGTGATGATATAAATGTTTTATTGATGTCAGGGGTCACAGAAGAATGGTTAGACTGATGGGAAGGTAGCAGTATTCTAATACCAAAGTATGCAGAAGAGCTTTGGTTGGTAAGGTCAGAGAGTATTTGTTCGACTGTGTCAAAGAATGAACACATTTATCAAAGAGCACATTTTTACAGATACCAAGTGTTTTCATATATGTCCTGCTGGAGAATTCCTTCCCTTTTATTTGAAAGTTAATTTTAACCAGCACAAGTGCCTTCTCATCGCCTCCGTATTGGTCGGTTGATCAGGTTCTCGAGCTCTTTGCCCACACTTAAAAGACTTAACCTCCACTGTTAAGCTGCAGCTGGAGATCCAGCACAAGGTGAAGGGCCACTTTAACCAGAACCTGCAGGAGGCGACTGAGTTTGTCCACAAAAATGAGACAGTTGGTGCAGACAAGCAAAATCAGTTCTGTTTACTGTCTAAAATAATACGTTGTATGGTTTATTTTAATGGCACCTATTTTCATTTTAGCATTTTCTGTGCTTTCATAATGTAAAAGCAGACAAAGTAATATGTATATCTTTATGTAATATATATTTTAAAAACGGATCCATACCAAGGGAAAGTGTAGAATTTCATACCCGTAACTAATATTAAGCTATAATAAAGCAAATAAAATAGATGTCCTGTCTGAAGTATTTATATAGAATTTTCCACATTTTCCTGAATCAACCTTTAACTTACCTAAAATAAAAATAACAGCAGCAGCCCAAACCGAGGGCGAAGTTATGATACACATCCTTGTTTCAACATGTCTCACAGCATCCATCCTTCCTGTTAATCCTGATAATAAAAGACGGATCTTAAAAGCAAGCCCAAACAAAGCAGAAAGGGTTACACCGAGGGTGTCACAAGCACAATACCGCCGCTACAGGCTCGTTAGCTGCCGGCTCGCTGACCACCTGCTAATGAGAACAGTTGTCGGCTGCTTGCATCTATGAAGAAATATTTACCCAGCATGATGACTGATGAATGAAGCTGCATTATTCTCATCATCCATCCATCCATTTTCTTCTAATAACACTACAAGTGTGCATATATATATGACATGTGTGACCTCGAGAGCAAAACAAAAAAAGAAAATTGAACGCGGCCTGATTTCCAATGCCTTGCAGGTGCAACTGGTGGCGGTAAACCATTAGAGAAATCCAAGCCCCTGAGCTGCTGCCTTTTGGTTCAGTGTAGCACAGAAATGAGTCATCAGCCTTTTTGCGGTTGACAGTCTGCTCATCCAGTCTGAAGTGCAGTGTTTACTTCTTTCTTTTCATCGACACCCTGTCCTGCGCTCGTACTGAAATTTTACATTCACCCCCAATTAAACTGTGTTTACCTTGAGAAATATATCCATTAGGGATGTTTTGACAGCTGTTTCCCATGCCAGACATAAATAAGAAAATAAATATCATAAACTAAAAGTAACAAGAAAAATAAATCTCCTAAAAAAAACAAAGTTTACTGCATGATTATTAAATTTGCATTTAGCACTCATTTGAAACAAATCTTTCAATAAAATTTGAATTATAAATGTTGTTCGTGCCATTTTGCACAGGAACAATGTAACTTTTTTTTGCAAACTGTGGCTAAGGTTAGCATTGCTAGGTCCAACAGCCCAACAATTACTCATCCAGTCAGTTCAGGGTAATGTTTAATGCCCTGACCAACAATTTCAGCTGCAGATATGCATAAGTTCATTGCTCAATGGCACTATTTATAACCATAGATACCTCAGCAGATGCTTGTTTTAGGAGACCATGTCGTTGTACACAAGACATTATTTCTAAAACAAAACTTGTTAAAAGCCTGTTTTTATATAACTGAAAGCTAAAAATTAAAAAAAAAAATACCAAGAGTAATGTTAGTACAAAAAAGATGACAGGTTTTTCTGTTTTAATTTTTTAGTTTAAAATATTAGACTCAGTAAGTGAGAGCTGGAACAAGACCCCATGTTTAAAGTTTACTCAAAGACTCAAATAGTTAAACATTTTTGTCAGTTTTATTGTGCTGATATTACGTAACCCATAACCTTAGGTTTTACTATTTTTCTGGTTTGACTTGAGTTGTTTTGACTTTCCAAGTGTGACAGCATTATATGTGTGTTATATTTTAGCCATCAGAAACTTGTGAATTGGTCTAGACTGACTGACTTTACCGCTTAACATGATGGACATTAGAGGAAAAAAATCAAGATATTTAATATTTAAAAGTCAAAGTTCAAACTGATTAGACCCAAGATTTGTAAAACTATGTCCTCCTGTGGACATGTATTTACATCCACTTTGGCGTACGTGTGCCATTTTACATGAGTCCATGCCAGGCCTGCCCCCTCTGATAAGCAGGTCTGGTACACTTTGTGACTGTCTGATTGAGGTCCTCCAGGGAAGGTTGGCTGAAGTGGTGGTGGTGGTGGTGGTGGTGGGGGTTGCATTCTTGGCCATTTCATGAAAAAAGGGTGCAACCATGGGAGTAAGCCAAGAGGAGGGCTCAATTATGCATGGTTAAACAAAGCCCAAGGCTACCAGCGAGCAATGTCTCAGCAAACTCAACCTCACTCTGGAGCTTCAGAGTCCAGAAAGAAGAAAAAGAACCCGAAAAACAAACAAGGGACGCAATTCCCGATAAATCACTGGATTGTGTTATGACAAGTCCAGGCACTTTGAAACTAAACTTCTCAGAGGCCTTCAAAACACTGCTTAAAAGAAAACATTCCCATTCACATGAGGTCAAATGAAACATCAGAGTTTATGTTACCAATAAACCATCTTTAGAGGAGAGATGGCCCATGAAGCACAAAAGACAACTTGTTAGCTAATCGTGGACATGATTTCTCCAATAAACGCAACAATAATTCTCCAGAGAGCTGTTTTTTGTCTAAAAGCAATTACGCTACACATAGCTGTTTTATGATGTAGCTACCCTGCTCCCCACAAGTACTCCAGGCATGTTTTCCGGGTATTTTTAGCCCTTGGAGGAAATTATCTGGTTGTCTTACAAATAAGTCTGTTTGAAAGACCAAATGTCGAGAACAACCAGTGTCTTCCTTTGTTTTGGCAATGAACATTGACTCCTAAATGAACCCACAAAAAAAGTTATCGGGGCTGTTAAAACAGCTCTTAACCAAGCCAGAAGCCACTTTTCCACATTAAACACCCAAACGTCTGCAACTGGACACTCAGCTTCTGGCCCCTCTTTCTTCCAGCACACAATAAATAGGAAAGTATTTGGCTTTGGTTACATCTAAATTGTAGGAAGCTCTTCCAGAGCCGGAGGGGGCGAGGTGGAGGATCGGTATCCATGTATAGTTACACATATGAATGGAACCTGCCTAAAAAGCTTTCTCCCAAGATCTTCCTCTTGTTTCCCCAGGAAACGGGAGAGGAGGGCTGGAGTCGGGTGTCAGGGGCGTCCAAAACACACACACATACACAGATATGCACAGACACACACATATATGCACACACAATCTATACTGTCCTTGGAGCTCGAGAACAGATTTAATTACAGCCTTACAAACCAAATAATGTCAGCGTTTTATTTCTTTGTTTCATTATTAGCTTGTTCCCGCTGCAGAGAGCTGCTGCCCTTTTATTCTACCGAGCGGACTTCAGCCTAAGGGATCTTTTTAAGCAGCAGATGTTTTGATCCAGACTGTAACACCAGATCTAACAGCAAGCTGGTGATACTAATGATGATTTTTTTAGGCAGAGACAGCAGCGGCAGAAGCTTACAGCACGGCTGGTGCTGCCTGTAAGAATTAGCACATTTGAGACATCACACTCCTGAAATGATCAGTTCTCCAGGGAGCACAAAAGCTGGGCAAACCAAAAAAACAAGCATAGACCCAGGTGTCTCAAGTAATTAATATAACACAGGGCTCAATGGTCCTTTATAGATATAAGGTAGACAGGATTTTGCCAATTTTATGTTAATGTTTTCACCGGATTTTTGCACAGCGTTTGAATCTTCACTCACTCTAAATGTCTGTGTTTATGTTGGGAAGAGTGGGTTGGTGAGAGCTGTGAGCCAATGTGAGTTCTTAAATTATATAAATGTCTCAAAATGAGCAAAATGCGCAAGGACATTCTTATTTTAAAAGATATTTTGTAATCTTTTTTATTTTTGTGGGGGTAGAAATATGTGAATAATTGTGAATCGACATTTAAAACACCGCATATCATGTACCTTCTGCCCTTTTTGCAACAATTTCGGGAGGAGGGGAGTTGCTTCTTCTAATAGACAAAAAACCCCAATGCTTATGGGTTTGGACAGATTCTATATAAAATAAGATATGCAATTAATTTTTTTTCCATTGCCTCAGCAAGTAAAGATACAGTTTGCTCTTTAGAGTTAGTATGCACATAAATGACGGTGTCATCTGCATACATTTGGACAATGAGTTCAGGACAGATGGATTTCAGAACACAATGGATTTCAGTGTGAATTTAAATAGAAAGGCGTGCATTAAAAGAGGTTAATGACAGCTATTTTCCGCAAATGGAAAAACAACAAATGCATCATAGATTTGTGAGACTAAGTAAAAGGTCACTATTTTCCACAGCAGAAAGAAAAAATCACTCTGCAATCAGGTTAATGCAGAATCGCTCTGTGATTCATGTTAACTTGTCATGGTATCATCATCCATACAGACCAAATACTTTCAAACTGTCTTGCCTGAAGGTTGTGTGCTGTTTACAGGGGCTGATTTAGGGGGTTAAAACAACGTATGATATGAGACTGACAGCTGCATCCAGTGTATCACAAGCCAAAAAGCTATTTGTTGTAACTCAGTCTGCACCGCTAATTAGTAGGGATGGGTATTGATAAGAATTTCACGATTCCGATTCCATTTTCGATTCTCTTTAACGATTTGATTCTTTATCGATTCTCTTATCGATTCTTATTTTTAAAAAAGGAGAACACACAGGTCGATTAGCTTTGAACTTTGTTTTATATCTTATCTTTGAACAAGACAGAAATGTAGGAGTAGCATGACCTTACAAACCCAACAGTGAGATCTTAAGAGATCCACAGCCTACTGCTCCTCGATGGGGTGCCACGAGGGCCCCAGAAAAAAACAAGTTGTAAATGTAAAATAATAATAAAATAAATATTCTTTTGTAGCAATAACAAAGTATAACATAAATTATTCAGTGGCAATTACACAAGAATGTCTGGTAACATTTACACTCTCCTTTTTAAAAGTATATATGAGCTGGGCACTCAAAAATAAAACTATATCAGCAGCAACAAATACAATCAACTCAAGTCCAGTGGAACTGTGCACTGTGCAATTCTGCATCCATCAACTATGGAGAATTAAAAAGTCTTTTGCAGAAATATAAGCATATCTGCTTTTTCAGGAAGGATACGTGATACTTTCCCCTGCCCTGTGAAAGGAGAAGCCACCCGCAGACTGCAGCGAGAACTGCCAGCATCTGAGCCAGACAGACG
>VUQR01028014.1:0-23414 GCA_015108515.1 Hemichromis elongatus
AGAATTATTTTAATTGCGAGAGACAGAATAGCAACCAAAAATCTAGAAGGAACACTTTATGTAAAAAGTTATACATGTATTTGCCTCTGAAATCAAACAGGTAATTGATCTCCAAGTAAAGTACTTGGCAGAAAAATCCTTGTTGGTGAATGCAGCAATAAAACCTTTCTTGTAATTGGTCACTGGGTTTGCACACAGATTTTGGCCCACTCCTCTTTGCAGAAACTGTCTAAATCCTTTAGGTTTCCTAGCTGCTGCTTGGTAACTCAAAACTTCAGCTCTCTCCATAGATTTTCTACAGGACTGAGGCCTCGAGACTGGCTGGCTATGTTTCCCCCTCCATGCTTGACTGTGGGAATGATGTTCTCTGGGTCATACTCAGCATTTCTCTTCCTCCAAACACTTACAGAACTTGATTTTGGTTTCATCTGACAGCACTTTCTCCAAGGCCTTCTCTGAATCATTTAGATGTTCACTGACAAACTTAAGACAAACGTCTACGTGTATCTTCTTGAGCAGGGGGACCTTGTGGGTGCTGTAAGATTTCAGTCCATCACAGCGTACTGTGTTAAAAAAAAAAGTGTTCTTGGTGACTGTGGTTCCAACTGCCAGATCATTAACAAGCATTAAAATAATACTTTCTAAAAAAAATCGTCCTAATTTCATTGTAAATGAGCAAACTTAAAATTTAGCAGGTGTTAAAAAATATTTTTTTTCCTCACTGTGTACGTATGTATGGAGATAAGACAGGAAAGCCAGGAGAAGGAAGAAATAGAGTAAAAGGCAGATTCCAAACCAAACTTTTTCATTAGTCTGACCACATACAGGTCACCAAATCCACCCAATGAGATAAAGTGGCAACCAGTGCCTCCTTTTAATGTTGCTGGCGTGTGAAGTAGGAGCCTGCACCAAACGATTATTTTCACTGAGGATTTTTCTTTTCAGAAAGTCATTAAAATCCATCTCACAGCTTCAGAGCTCAAGGCAGCATCTGCAGATTGCATATTTTCAAAACCTAGCAAAGTGGCCAATAAAGGGCTATTCTATTCTATTCTATTCTATTCAGTAATTTGTGACATTTCAGTGGCAGAAAAAATTTGGCTTCATAAATGAAAAACAACTTACCGAATTAATCTGGCACTCGTGCCGTGTTTTTATAATTAGTGCATTCCAGGCTTCCATCTCAGTGATTCCTGTTTCACCTTGACTGCTGGAATTTGCTAATTGGTGTCAGACAAATGGCAAGTGGTGATTAAAAAAAGAAGAAGCTGTGAACGTGGTGGAAGTGGGCGACTCCTCTGTGTTCACAGAGTCACCAGCTCAGCTTGACTCCTTGCATACTTTAAGACACGGGGTAGAAAAAAAGACACCAAGGTGTCAAAGAATGGCCAGTAAAGACAAATGACAGCGGCGAGAAAAAAAGTTTTGACTTTTAAATGAATAGAAATGCTGCTAATTGTGAAAATACACCAAAACTAATCTGGAATTTTGTTCAGGCAGAAACTTAAACACAATGTCACAAACTACATTGGGCTTCACATGAGGCCATGTGCAAATCATTTTTTTCTACTACAGTATATAAATGCAAAATTTGATTATTTAAAGTATAAAATGTAGACTAGTTTAGTTTGCTTATTAGGCTGTTGTATAGCTGAGTGTTGGCACAGCGCTCTCTAATATAGGGTTACTGGAGAATTATTGGTAGCTAACCAGTATGTAACGGTATTTCCCACAAAGACAACCTAAATAGAAGTTAAAATCACTGGAAGTGGTTTATTTTTACATACAGTTGTGGAAGAAAATGTTAAAACACAACACAGACATCCTTAAAAATAACCATTCTTGTAGAAGCTAATTACAGATCATCTGTAATCTTTTTTTTCTCTTTTTGTCTATATGTATAAAGAAAAAAAACTTTTAAATTAAAAGACACTGTTTAAAAAAATACCCATCTGCTTTACATACAAATTTTTTTGCCTTGAGTCCTCCACATTTGTACCTCTACGTGTTTGTTGAGCAGTTGGAGAAAAAGATGATGTTCCCAGCTGTTAAAATTATTTAAAGTCTTAATATTGTTTAAGACTTTATGAAACAAGGAACAATTCTGGCATGAACATCTAGAGTCAAAGCCTTCTACCGTCACTTGTATTTGGTAAAATCTTTGGGTAGTATGCTGCTACATGTTGCAATCACACAGAGATTACGTTCAAAGAAACGTTCATTGATTATATAGGCTAACAGAACTTTTATTATGCAACACTGCACCTAATAACCCAGCAATACACAAGCTTTAAGTCTGCAGATGCAGCCTAGAATATAATTATGTTAAATTCTATTCTGTTTTTTTAATTTGTGCCAAATCACGGCAATAGTGACCTATTAGCACTATATATTGTAAGTTAAGTACCCTACAATAACACAGAGAAAAAACACTCAAATGACCCCTCATGAGCAAGCACTTGGCAACAGTGGGAGGAAAAAACTCCCTTTTAACAGGAAGAAACTTGAAGTCGGACAAGGCTCAGGGAGGTGCAGCCATCTGCTGGTTCGGGATGAGGGGAGGAATATAGGACAAACCACACACTGTGAGAGAGAGCCAGAGATTAAAATTAATTACTATGAGTAAAGGCAGAAGTGAAGTATAAACACATAGAGAGTGAAAAAAAGAGGATTCAGTACAATGAATGAAAATCAATCAATGAAAGCCCCCAGCAGCCTAGGCTTATCATAGTGTAACTAAGGGAGGATCCAGGGTCACCTGATCCAGGCCTAACTCTACGCTTTATTAAAGATGAAAGTTTGACATTCACTAGTGTTGAGTAAAATTCTTCAAATAAACAGTTCTACATGTCTCTCTATGACTTTCCTCAGGTACAGAAGGCATCTGGCATCTCAACATTCAGATTTCAGCACATGAGCACCGAGGGGCTAATAAAATACAACTGAAATATATAAATTATGCTCCCATCTCTGTCGACAGCAACTTCTTTTCAAATAAAAACAGAAGATATGAAAGTGTTCCTGGTAGATACACGAATGCACATGTTTGGAGACAAATCTCTGCAATATGCTTATTCCTATTCCTAAAATCACATGAAGCCACGATGACAAAGTCCACTGGTGATAGGACAACAAACAACAGCATAGCAAACACCACTCTTTGACCTCATTAATCATCATCCCAAATGCACCAGTGAGAGAATTTGTTATCTAAAATGGGTCTACATTTTTTAGGTTGCACGTTATGTGGCGTTGCTTGTACATGCATAGTTGCCGCCTGTGATTTAATGACTTTAGATTTAATGTGACTGCATTTCTGAGCCGATTGCATCAAGTCACTGTCTTCTGTTTACTCATGTCTGTTTATCCTGGCAGCTTTTTAGAAAGGAGTTGGGCTGTGAATGACGTGGCTTTCCCCATTATGGAAACTTGTGTGATCTGAATGTGAAAAATGTAGAAAATACAAGAGACTGCTGCGAAATGTGTTTATCCAGGTAACATTTTCAACCCTTGTCCTCATTTTCACCCCCCTTTCCCACCAGCCCAATCGAGCTCTTCTCTCGTGTCACCCTTGACACCCATAATAATATTCGCACTTCCTTTCTAATTTCACAACATTCCTGGCTCAGTCTTCACACTGAGCTGGCTTTTTTTTTACTTTGTTCTTGTCAGCCTTTCATGTTTTTCTACAACAACTTGGTCACAAGATAAATGAGGAAAAACTCCTCGTGAAGCAGAACAAAGTGCTGACAGATGTCCCAGAAAAAGCAAACGGATTTTTTTTTTTTTAAAAGAGAGAGAGAGAAAAATGTGGCAAAATGGGGAGGACTGATTTACCGATACGTGTGTGGTGCTGATAATGTATATTTGCGCGTTAATGCCGTGTGTAGATGTGTGTGTGCAGACTGATCTCCTCCCACTGGATGACCATTGAACTGTCGCCCCAGTCCTCCTGCTGATGGAGATAACAGGGGGCTGAGGTCCACCTCCACGGAGACACACAGGCCTCACACCTCCACCCTCCCCCTTCTCCACCCAGGGATTATAAAAGTCTGCCCCTGCTGAAGTCGTTCAGTCTCGTCCAGAACTCCACCAGGTAAGAGAAGCAACTCTCAAGCAGCTCTAGCTGGTATTTGCAGAACAGTCGGAGAGGATTAAGTTGTTTGTTTCTTTGTTTGTTTGTTTTTAACGTTTGTTAGATCTAACTTTAAAAACAAGGAAAAAAATCTCTGGAAGTAAAATTCTTAGTTCGGACTTAAAGTTTTGTATTTTTTATTTTTTTTAGATATAACTTTGGGATTGTGTTCTTTAGCCTGAGGTAATTTTATAGCAGAACTTCTGCACTGAAAGCATCTCCTGCTAATTCTACCACTGTGTTTTACAGCAAAACCTGAAACAGGATTATGTAGCAGCTTAGGTCTGATCTTCTTAATCATCCTCTGTAATCTACTCAGATTACAAGTTCTTTTAATAGCTTGCCATACATTTGGCGCAAACCCATTCAGGCTAATTCAGCAATGCGTTGGGCTGTTACTTACTTACTTCTAAGACTACTGAGTCTGCTTTAGACACAGGGTTCATGCTCTGTTGGATTAATGAATTCCCACTATTCAATTGGATGTTCATTTCCTAATTATTACCTGCTTTTCTGCTCTAGACCATCACCATGAAATTTGTGGCTCTAGCTCTCACCCTTCTGCTGGCTGTCGGTGAGTACTAAACGCACTCTTTCCAACCTGAGGGTAACAATTTAAACTGCAGGTGCAACATCAGCGGATCCACTTTACCCTTTAACAGTTTCTTCCCTCTTTGCTTGTCAAAGGCTCTCAGGCCGCTTCCCTGCAGGCTGATGCACCTTCCCAGCTGGCCCAAATCCGGTCCGCTGTGGATGTCTACATGACTCAGGCGAAGGAGGGTGCCATCAAAGCCCTGGACCAGCTTGATGACACTCCATACCAAGAGCTCAAGTAAGGATTCTAATTCTTGTCCATCAGCCACACTTTTTTCTAATTGGTGCATGCATTGCCATGGGTTCATTTAACTTCCTGCCTTAGCCAGTTTTTACACTTTACGGTCGACATTCACTCTATGGTGTGTTTACTTAGCATAACTAAAATGACTTTGCTTTCCTATCTCTGTTCTCTCCCAGGGCCACCCTGGCTCAGCGCCTGGAGAACCTGCACACTCAGATCAAGACTTTGCAAACTTCCGTTTCTCCCATGACCGACAGCCTCGTTACCACAGTCTCTGAAGCCACTGCTGAGTTACGTAACAACATTGCAACTGATATTGAGGCCCTGAGAACCGAGCTGGAACCCAAACGTGCTCACCTGAGGGAAGTCCTCGAGAGACACATCGAGGAATACCGCAGCCACCTCCAGCCCGTCATCAGCGAGTACTATGCCAAGCACACAGCTGAAATGGAAGAACTGAAGACAAAGCTGGAGCCTGTTATGACTGAGCTGCGTGAGAAGATTCGCACCAACGTGGAAGAGACCAAGGCTGCTCTGACACCCATTGTGGAGAGTGTGCGTGCCAGGGTTGCTAGCCATGTGGAACAAGCAAGGGCAATGTTGGCTCCCTATGTTGAAGAATACAAGGAGCAGCTGAGGCAAGCCTATGGCCAGGCACAAAACGTCAGAGCTGAAGACCTTACTGCCCTGAAGGAGAAGATTCATCCTCTTGCTGAAGACATCAAGACAAAGCTCCAGCAAATCTTCGGAATCCTTTCCGAAACCTTCACCAAGAGCTAAATCCTCTCGACCCTGTTCCTGTAACTAACCTCCCCTTCCTATCATTCCTAGATCCTTTCCAAATTTCTCTCAATTCCTTCTTTCTTCACAAACAGACCACTTCCCTAAAATGTAGCCTTGCTGATGAATGAAACGGCAGGACTCTCTCTTCCCCAGCTTACTTCATGCGCACACGGTCAAGCACAAGCTCCCAGACACACAGACGCGCAGATACTCAGCACATAATTGCTTTATTCTTCACATTCTGTGCCCAATTTCTAACTTTTTGTGTAGCAATCACATGTGAATTATTGCTGTGCTTGAACCCTGTGTAATGACGCTTGTCTGACGAAAAGTGTGCCTTGATGAAATACAGCTCAATAAACATCTGACTGTTTATACTACTCTGAAATGATCTTCTCTTATTGTTCTCTCCTATATGATATGCAAAACTTTTACTCATCCTTGAATTCCCCAACAGTAGCATTGAACATCTATGCCTCTTTTTAGGGTTACCAAAACACACATTCAGATTTAGCAGAGTGTTTAGGACCTGAGTGAACCCCTCAGGTTATGTCACACGGACACACACAGCATTTTGAGAGGTCATCATTGATCAGAAAGGTCTGCTGAAGAATATTAATACAATCAGTTGTACTTAGGACTGGCATGCGATAGCACATGAGATATTTCAGTCTGTGAACATCGAAAGCTGTGATTAATGACTTGATCACACAGCACAGTGACAGGCCTATTGACAACTTATGTCTTGTTGTGCTTTATTAGAGAAAAGCATTCTTTTCTGCTGTGTACCCTCTGGGCTGGATCCCTTCAACACTGTCCCATTGAGCTCACACACACACACACACGCACAGAGTTCTTATATGAACAATGGTTGTCTGGTCATGAACCTTCTCGAAAAGCTCAAAAACAACAACAGTCATCGCTGGATCCTTGACAAGAGATGACGTTTGAATATGCCAAAGCCCTGCTTCTAATCAGCCTCAGAAATGTATACCTTGGCCAGTGTTAAGGAGTAGCCAGCTCGCTAATTAGTAAGGTGTTGAAAATCTGCTTCCAGAAAATGCTCTGAATAACAAAAAGCAGCTCGATGATGTCCTCATCTATCTGCACCCTGTAACACTGGGCCGAGTAGGGTGTTATTAATGTGCTAAAGGTTGGTTAGGACGAGCTCCACTTATTGCTTCAGGCCATAAGAAGCAATAGGTAATAGAGCAGAGACTTCTAGATGTTTGTGTGTGTGTGTGTGTGTGTGTGCGCGCACATTTGTGCCTTTACTGTTCTCGGGGCGGCAAGTGAGTGCATCTGTGATTAGTGTGTGTCAATGGCACCGTGAATATTGTAATGGATGAGTCCACCATGGAAGTCCCCAGTGAGAGTCTCATGGTGTATAAAACCAGCTTGTTTCTCACCGCAACCAGACACTCCACAGACCTGGATGTACATCTAAGGCAGCGCATGAAAACTGGAATACAAATTGTTTCTTTCAGTGCCATGTTTCTTTGCAAAACTGTGTATTGATGTATCGACTAGAGCTGGATGAACAGGCTAGAAGAAACAAAATAGCACCTCCATCTACATTATCAATTAAAGGTGTCAAAATTATGAATGGTAAGTCTTTCGTATTCCAAGTTATCGTATCATAGCTCATGGTCAGAATCTGTTATAACAAATATGAACAG
Source organism: Hemichromis elongatus (assembly GCA_015108515.1). NCBI lineage: Eukaryota > Metazoa > Chordata > Actinopteri > Cichliformes > Cichlidae > Hemichromis > Hemichromis elongatus. The sequence goes on from VUQR01028014.1 coordinate 7,436, forward strand.
ACTTGTACTCTCTCGTCTTAGGTCTTCAGCTGCCTCAGAGCTGTGATCTATCTCTACCCTGCTGCGCAGATGAAGGGTCACTGTCGAGCACAAAGTGCCCCCAGATCAGTGGGGTCAGAGTTCAGCTGGAGATGCAGGCACTTTGGCAGCAGTTTGACCAGCTGGGCACAGAGATGATTGTTACCAAAGCAGGAAGGTGATGAGAATCCTCACATTTATAAAAACTCCTACTAAACATCATACCTTGTATGTTTCCTGTTTGTCTTCTTGCGCTACCTCTGACTAGAATCTGTTTGTTAACTTGCAGGCGGATGTTTCCAACATTCCAGGTGCGGATCTCTGGGATGGATCCCTCTGCGGAATATGTTCTTCTCATGGATTTTATCCCTGTCGACAGCAAAAGATACAGGTCAGAAACACGACCTGCATAACTGTGTTTAGTGTATTTGTGATGTTTCCAGTAATTTTTGAAACCCTTGTGTTACTTGCATTGTTACATTTCTGCAGGCATCATCGATCTGAAAGTCCTGCTTTGAACATTTTACACTTTTGTTTGTGTTTGTGTGTGTGTCAGATATGCATTCCACAGCTCATCCTGGTTAGTGGCGGGAAGAGCAGATGTCGCAGCCCCAAGCAGGATGCATTTCCACCCAGACTCACCTGCCCGTGGAGCCCAGTGGATGAAGCAGACTGTGTCCTTCGACAGCCTAAAGCTCACCAACAACCTTCTGGATGACAATGGACATGTTAGTCAATGTCTTAAATGAGGAGCTATGATACTAAACAGGTTGTTTCACACAGAGAATTTACTGAGGAGGTGCATTAAGGATTATTTTGAACTGTAAATCATGGAAAACCTTCTCCAATAGATTCCAATGGAGCAGGGAGTGAGGGCTTTGACTTTCAAGGCTGTGTGCAACAACAAGTACTAAGCATTTTGTGTTTTCTCCTGTCCCTACACTTCCAGATGATACTGAACTCCATGCATCGCTATCAACCCCGCTTCCATGTGGTGTATGTGGATCCAGCGCCCAACAGCCACTTGAATGCATACAAGAACTTCTGCTCTTTCTCGTTCCCCGAGACACGCTTCATGGCTGTAACTGCTTATCAAAACCACAGGGTACAAAACTGAGTGAAAATAAAAAAAAATAATGACATTACAATTTTTTTACCTTTTAAATTTATTTATTGTGCATTAAGCAAATGCTTTGCTTTTCATGCCATTTATTTTACCCTCTCCTCTAAGATCACTCAGTTAAAAATTGCAAGCAACCCATTTGCTAAAGGCTTCAGGACTTCAGACCCCCAGGCTTGGTGAGTGTCACACTTTCCATGCACTTCACGTAATTTTATAAACATATCTTTCTTTAGATAGGCCAGAAGAAATCATGACATGATCACACTGTTTCTTTATCGCTTTTATGACCCCTTAAATAGTGATAAGGCGAAAGTCTTGACGATAGCTAATCTCTGACCTTTGTATGCAAAGAACTTCATAGATGACAGGTTATACATGTCTGGCATGAAAAGCTTTGCCTGCCATGTATTTAATTTGTGTGTGTGGTTAACGTGAACACTTACCTCTCCGTTTTTCTCCCTATGGTTTTGTGTGTGTCTGTGTGTAGGGCAGGTAATCCCAGTCCTCTAGCTGTGTGGTGTCCACCAGAGGGCAGAGCTGAATCTCAAATCAACAAATGTGGAGAGCAAATAAACTGTGAGCCAAAGACTTCAACCGGTCAGTATCTTTTGGGGCTTTTTTAAACAGTGTTATATGTGGTTAAAGTCTTTTTAGCTCATGGAATAAACAACATTTTACTGGTGGACACTTGTTTGAATTCAACCTACTTAATGAAACTGTGAAGAGATTTATTATTAAAGGAAAAGATTGTGAAACGCAGCCTTTTGGTGCTTTATTTTCCCCCCAGTCCTGCAGTGTTTTAAAACTGGATAAGAATAATCAGATTTTTTTAAAATAAGCTTTTGGCAAATGATTTATATTTATCAGACAGCAAGTTTTGTCTAATTATTCTTCAGTACCTTTAGAAAGATTTTCCCTCTCTTTTTTCAGGGCAGGCCGGCGTGGACCCGCTGATGATGGAGCAGTGTGAAATGTTTCATCACAGTAAAGACTCCATGGGACGCATGGAGAGGAAAGGCGGGAGCAGTTTTTTAGCACCTGCCTCCTGCCTCCATCTCCCCTCCTTCTGGGACCGTGCAGGGTCATCATGAGACAGCCAACCTGTCAAGGGTCAAAAGAAGCAAAGTGGCGGCAGTGTTTTGAATTTTAAAAAAAAGACCCTCCAGTTACACAATACCATATGACAACTTCACTTTGTGTTTACAGTAGTTTTTAAATAAAGTTTTTAAAAAATAATGCCTTATGGATACTTATAATTATTAAAGTGTAACATAAAATCCAATGTCTACATGAATTATAACAAACATCGTGAATAATACCATTATAGCACTTCAAAGACATAGTAGTTAATTTATACAGTTATAGAGCGTTATCTATGCAGTTATATGTCCACTATAGTTCGTCTCCATAGCAATATTTGTAAAATCGTGTGCAACGTTTGTGCAGCTGTAATGCATCTGTTTGCTGTCTGAGATAATAAAACAGCACCCGTAGGTTTTGTATGATTTTTTGTCCTGTTTCTGATATTAGAACCGAGGTCTCGTGATTCGCAAAGAAGTAGTGGTGAAAACTACATTCCCCAGGATGCAATGTTTCTTATGGACGGTTTCCAAACAACCTGCGATACCTACGATACGACAGCTTCATAATAAAAGATGATAAGAAAGCATTACACGCTGTCTGTCCAGCAGACAGCAATTGATGAAACAAGCGAGATTTAATTGAAATATAATTAAATGAAAGATTTTTCATTTTAAAACTGAAAACTAAGACATTATGAAGAAAGTATTGCAAATCAGTCTGCTCCTTTTCTAACAACCTTGTTTTAAATTAAACCCTCTTTAAGAACGGCGTATAGTCCAAGTCTTCTGCATTGGTTTGACACATGATGTGTGAGCGTCAATGTGTCCTTCTGCAAATAATCAGTGCCATCTAATTTTAGAACTCATTGGGTATACCTGCTTATGAAGGCGAAATTGTTTTATTTTGAAAAGTATTAGAGGAAATGGTGTGGTTTTGTAAACTAACTTGACAGAGGTGATGCTCGCGCTCTTGCAGCTCTGATGGATGCGAGGGGTAGATGGAGGAGGAGGTGAAAGACTTGAAGGCGGAGAACAGAGAGAACGTGTCGGGCAGGGGGAAGGATGCGGATTATGGTAGCCTGCCGGCCGCCCTGCCTGTCAGCGGTGTGTGTCGTTTGACAAGAAGATGCGCGGACGGAACTACGCAGGCCTGCAGTTTGTCTGCTCTCGGAGGCACAGACTGTAATTTACGCGTCGCCTCATATTGTCGGTGACACCGAAGATTGCCTGGCTCAACTGTGAGGGCGATTTATTATTATTATTAATTTTTTTATGCTATTTGATGTATTGCTTGTGCTAGTTATTGTAGTCTGACATTGTTGGGGTTTCCCCCCCTCGACGTGTCATTTAACAAGAAGAAAACAGGAGTGAACGCAGAGTGACCTCGTCTCTTCGTGTTTGTGGTTTAACTGCCATCATGGTTTTAGCCGTCATCTTAGCATCCTCACCACCTGAGCTCTCCCCCTGGGTTGCTGCGGACTGGATGTCAAACTGAAGCGAGTGTCGTAAAGTCAGTCTTGAACACGCCGAAATCAAAACTTTTACCCGGTTTCACCATGGACACGTTACAGCCTCTCCGGTTAACGGGTATATTTATATGGACGACTTTATGTCTGCTCAGCAGCGGTCAATCCGCCCCCAACTCCTCGGGCCCTTCTCTAGCCATCCGCGTGCCACTGCGGCAAGGCGCTCGCGGCGAACAACCACCGCCGCTGCCACCTGCCGCCTCCGCGAGCAGGAGCCATGCACGCAGGCGGAGAGGAGCGGCGGCGGGCGGCATCAGCTTCGTGGACATGATTGATAACCTGCGTGGGAAGTCTGGCCAGGGATACTACGTTGAGATGGCCGTGGGTTCTCCTCCGCAGAAGGTAGAGGTTTCATTCACAAAGAGTGATTGATTTGATGTCCCCTGACTCCTCAGTGTGTACCTCATCACTTTTTGACCAGTGAACACACACCCACTGTAAGAAAATCGATGTAATTAACATCAGGCACACCCAAAAAATCAATATTTTATCCTTAAAACATCCTTCTTTAAGAGTACTCAGACCTACCAGGCACAGGCTCAGCACCACCTTGAAATTATCATTGGATCCAGGATTATCTATTGGCACCTGTATTACACAGTTACCTTAGTGTTGCATCAGTGTGTGAGCATATATATATATTAATTTTTTTAATGGTGTACGTGTGCGTGCATCCCTGTGAAAGTGTGAGAAAGGACTGAATGATACGGGCAGATAATGGAACCATTAATTCTGCAGAGTGAGGACTGCCAGCTGGGTGCAGCTGCGGTGTACAGGCTGGCACACAAAGGGCGAGCACAGAGGGAGAGACGGAATGAGAGTATCTGCTAAAAGAGAAGGAGGAAAAAGGGAAAGATGGAGTGGCATGACAGGGACAGAAGAACATAAACAGAGGGACATGGGTCAAAGAAAAGAAAGTGGGAGTTTGAGAGAAGAAGAGGAAGGAGAAACAAGTGTGTGTGTGAGAGACAGAGGGAGGATGTGGGAGTCAGACAGGCAGCCTTCAGGAAACAAAAGCAGTGAGAAGGTGAGGGAGATGGAAGGATGAAGGTGCTAAGTGGAGGTGTCACTTTGCCACTGATTCTTCCTGTATCGGTGAGAGAGACAGAGGGTGAGAAGGAGATCTGTCTGCTGCAGATCAGTCCCCGGCAGCAGAGGCCAGTCAGCACTGACAGACAACACTCTGTGTTGGTGGTTGGAGTGATTGTTGTTTATTCCATAGTCTAATCTTTCAACTCAGGAAGCCAAAGTCCGATGTTAAGTGAAATATGGGCAGCCACGCAGGAAATCTGTCTTCAAAAAATATATCGATTGTAATTTGAGGAATGCGTCAGAGACGGTTTATTGGCATTTTCTGAATCTTTATGCTGCAGCCATAACCTTGTAAAAAGAAAGAAAGAAAACAAAAGCCAGTCACTTTTGATATGTAGCCCAGTGAAAGTAAAAAAGAGCATCCAAAATTTAGAGATGTTAAATGCTCAGTGAGGTAACCACGCACAGAAACGCTTTTATTTATTTTGATTTCCGTGATATAAATAACTTTAACTAAGAAAACAGTCTTATTTTTTTATATATCATAAATTCATTACGAGTCAAAAGGGTGTCTTTTTACTTTTGAGCCTGATCACACCAAAAAATCGCTGTCGCCCTGGTAACTACCAGCTAGTGGCCCCTGACCTGAGGATAATCAATATGAATTCACTTAAAGGCAAAATCCAATTTTGTTGAAAGCTCGTCAAAACTGTAGCCACCATTTTTCTTCTTCTTGCCTTTATTTCTTTCTGGTATGAAATAAAAATGTGTTTTATCTCATTTTGGGAAAGTTTAAGCTAGATAAAGTTTTTGTTTATAAAGCTTCTAACTCTGAAATATTTTTTCATCTGTGTGGTTTGGACGTAGCTTCGAGTCTGAAAAGTGAACCCAGTGAAGAATTACCTTAAACGTGCAAATCTTTTAAACGTCAGCAGGGGGCGACTCCTCCGGTTACACGCTTGACATCCAGCTGTGTAGAAGTTGCTGGGGATCCTTGTCTCTCTTGCTCTGCAAAATCAGAAAACAATGATGAGCTTATGGGGTTAGTCACTAGTTTCATGTCTTAATGAGTAAAATATTAAGTTAATTTTTTAAAGCGATCGTCATTATCCGAGTTAGAAAGCAAAATTTTCAAGGTATGTCAGAGATTTCGCCACTTTCACTTCACTTCTGGTTTAAAAACACCAGGATGGCAACACTGAAAAACACGCAGAGAAGTTTTGTTATGAAGTGGCAGTGGGTGACGTCATAGTAGCTCCATTAGGCTTTTATATACAGGTCTGGGAACATTTAGAAACAACCTAAAATCTGTCATCACACTTTGATTAAATTGGTAAATCCTTGTTAATGCTTGGAATAATGAGACATCATTCATGAGAGATATGTTTGACGTATGTTTCACAGATTATTGGCCAATAAGTCATCTACACCCGCTTAAATACCGACAGTCGTTTTTTGGCAAATTCAGTTAATCACTTTCTGACAGACGATCATGGTAAAGTCTGCAGCTTGGATATGAACATTACTTTTATTGCACAAATGCATGAGTGCGATGGGAAAGTACAAATTACATCCAGAACAGAAACAACTGCGTTATTATGCGAAAACAACTTGGACTCTTTGGAAACATCTGCACAGATCATATTTAGAGCACCAGTTTTAGGGACATTTGTAATATATTGTTAATGCTTCAATCCTGATGTTGAGTTCTCAGTTGTAAATCTTTTGTGGAACGTCTCCTCAACTCAAATTTCTCACTTCGAAAGTGCCACACAACCCAAGATGGTGGCACTTAATTTAAAGAGTAGTAAAACTTGGAAGTTAGTCACCAGGAAAATCTTTAACTATTTTCACTTGCAAAAAGTTTGATAACATGCCACATGTGTTAATTCCTTTCCAGTGTTCCAAAAGCCAATTACAGCACCTCAAAGATATTCAGATTAACATAACATCGTTACAACTGTCTTTATTGTTATGAGGAGAAAACTAGCTATAGAAACTAGTTTGCCATTTTAACTTTGTAGAAAATTGTAACAGACTCAGTCATCTACCCAGCCTCAAGTGACTACTCCGGATGCACACCAGTTTGATTATAAGAACTATGCAGCAGTAGGAATGGTTTTTATATTGCGGAGTAAAGTGATTGATTTTTGTGAGTGACTAATGTAATGTGTCCCAATTAGAGCTGCTATGCTAATTGAATTTCAAACTTGTTTCTGATATCTAGGAAATGACGAAATGTGCATCTTAATTTTGGATGCCACGAAGGAAAAAAAATGCCAAAATTAAGATGCATATTTGTTTTTAAATAAAGAACAATACTGGTACATGTGTATCCCGCTACAGCGCTGTTAATTTCCTTCTAGTGACTTGGTAGCATATTTTCCTTGCTGATATTTGTGGCAGCTAGTGGACTTTTCTCAACTTCAGTCAGGGACTTGAAACATGAAAAAGACTTTTAATAACACAAATAGCTGCTTTTCAGTAATATTAACACTGTCTATTAACAACATTACAGATGGGCAAAACATTTGCTGCCTACCTTCAAAAGTGCGTTTTGTCGTTAGAATTTTATATTTTCTAATTATTTTATTTTTATTTCATTTTGACTCTTTGTTTCAAATTCTGTTTACATTCAGTTCATTTTTTAAAGAGGTTTATTTTATTTTTTATTGTTTGAAAATGTTTAATTTCAGTGTATTTTAAACTTATTATAATATGGGGGCATATGTCAGAAGCAAAATTTAGTAAAATCTGTATAGGTCTTATAATATAGAATGTAGAGTATACAATAGAAATGCAAAACGTAATAAGGTAGTTAGTTGATTTTCAGTCTTTTAGACATCAGGAGTCTCATCCATCAATGACTGATCAGGCAAGTTGTAAAAATTTTTACTGAACTAACAAATAAAAGAAACTTAAAATACCTTCTCTATATATACATTTTAAAATTTTTATTAGCTTCAAAGTTCACAAAATTGTTTCAGTTACCTTTCTTTTTGCTTTTTATTTTTATTTTAGTTAACTCAAATGTGTTTTAAGATCTAGTTTTAATTAGTTTAGTTAACTATAATAACCTTGTTATTGGACACCTAATGAGGCTAATGTGGCTAATTGTTAAAAGGCTAACATGCGCCAGTCAGGTTAACATTTATGATAACTCTTCATGCTTCAGTATTAACAAAACACAAGCTTTACTGACCTCTTGAAATTTGTAATAAGAAAACACGGGTGATAATTTTTAAGATGCTTCATCAACGTTTGTTGTGCTACTGTTCACACGTTCAGCTGCTAGTGAGGGGAGGGGCGCTGTGCTGGTCTGCAGAGCTGCAGTTGTTTATCGGCTAGAGGAGAGGAAGGTGGTACTGTTGCAAATGAGTATCTAATCTGATTGTAGTATTTAGTATCAGTTATCCAAGTAGCAAATCTGTTTGTCCTATTCTACAGTACCTCGGGTACTGAAACAAGTTCTCTGAATTTTGGTATAGAAAGGTACCACAAGCATCTGTTCTGGTGACATGTCAGAATTGCTATTGGGCCAATGATAATGTGTACAGGAATAATGGGTACTATATGCATTTTTTATGGCGTTTTGTTAGTAATCAGTCAGTCTGTCAGTCACACACCCCTGGAGATCCTCAATGCCAACTTCAAGAAATAAACTATAGAGTATATAAACCTTGTGGATGTTACCAGTTTGTATGTGTTAGAGGTTAAAAGTGGCACTATAGCTCAAAGCACTACATGAATCATTTGGTCAGCGTTGGCTAAATGGTCTGGAATTTTAATGAGCATATACAGAGACATGAAGGAGACACTTTGCATTTATTTATTAGAAGTAATGTTGTGGAAATGACCCTGAACCATTTACAGTAACGTTGAAAAACAGAATGTAGGTTGCATACTGTTCTCGTAAATGCTAAATGATTTCTCCTCCATAGTGAAGGGGGAAGGGTGTATAATGGATGGAACAGACAGGCACTCTGCCAGAGAGGACAGGAAGAAAGATAGGGAGAGTGCAGGGAGAGGCATGAGGTCTCAGTGAGTCAGGATGCAGTGGCTTTCAGTATTTGGGATCCTTGTGTGTGTGTAGCCCCGCGCACAGCTCAGTGACTCAGGATGCGCGTGTAAAAGATGCAGACCTACAAAGTGTAGTCAGCAAATTTCCGTCCAAGAAAGGAGGACATAGTGCGTACAGAAATATGGCTGACCCTGTTTTTGGAGAACGTACAAGTGGATGTCAATGATGTGAACATATTTATGTGTGTGTGTGTGTGTGTGTGTGTGTGTGTGTGTGTGTGCGTGTGTGTGTGCGTATGTGTGTTGGTAAGATAGACAGTCAGGATTTATTCTGGGCTTTCAATGCTGGCCCTTGAGACTCCAGCACTTCTCTGGATATTTAAAGAGCCAATCCATTATTGAACAGCTTGCTGTTGGTTCAGTGTCTGCCTGTGTGTTCATCTGTTTGGGTTTCTCTGTGCCATTCTGTCTATCTTTTGGTCTATCTTTTAATTTAGTGATAAACTGCTCTTAGAAATGCTGCTGTGCAACACGGGGCACACAGTCATGCATAGTATTAAATGATCATATGTAGTATTTTACATGATTAATATAAGGCAGACGTGGCTTATTTCTCTTCTCATCACTGTCTGCCGTGGCGCTCCATTCATACTTTTACTAACTGTTTTGACCGACTACGCAAAATATGATACTTGCATTAGAGATGCCGACAGAAGAGGAGGAGACGGGGAGTAGAATGGGCAACCTGAGAGGAGGGGAGGGTTGGAGTGGAGACAGAGAGGGGACAGAGAAGGACATTCAGGTCAAGAGGAAGCATCACAGGACACTACAACAATAGAGTGATGTGTACAGTGAATTCCTGAGGTGAACAATGAAAGTCAATTCGAGATGAGGATAATTACTTGCCAAAAACAGCCTGTAAGACCTTAAACATGAAAAAAGTATCGATATTGTCTATTGTAGACAGCAGATGTAATTTTTTTTTTTACCAGCTTGTGATATGTTTAATAAATCCCTCTCTCTACTTTCCTGCATTCAGTTGAATATCCTGGTAGATACTGGAAGCAGTAACTTTGCAGTCGGGGCAGCTGCTCATCCTTTCCTACGCAGATACTACCATCGATCGCTGTGAGTAGAGAATCAGTCACATACAGATGCTTTACAAAGATGTTGTTTGAAAACATTTTATGAAGGCTCTCCCTTGTTCATACACAGCTCCACCTCGTACCGCGACCTGGGTAGGAGCGTGTACGTTCCCTACACACAGGGACGCTGGGAAGGAGAGCTAGGCACGGACCTGGTCTCAGTCCCGCATGGACCCAACGCCACGCTGCGCGCCAATATTGCTGCAATCACCCAGTCGGATCGCTTCTTTATCAATGGATCTAACTGGGAGGGAATCCTGGGGCTTGCCTACGCTGATATAGCCCGGGTAAGTTAGATTATGTCTTTACTGCTAATATACTCACTTAAAGGTGACATGTAATAAAATTATAAAGGAAAACAAGTGAATGAAAAAAATATTTAACAAAAAAATTATAATTTAACACACATGTCTTATATGATAGAATAAAGAAGTAATTCTATTTTATTCGTGACAGTAAGGTGTTTTAGGGTTTTGAAGATGTAATTATTTGGCGCTGTCTGGGTAGTTCACTTGTTAATGTTTTGGGCCACAATTTCCACAGCACATGAAAGTGAGACACAGAGACCTTGGATTTTGCATCCTGTATCACACTTACACCTATTGGCATAATACCTGCTCCACTCACATCTGCAGTAAAGTAATATGTGATTAGACAGCAGGTCTGCTGATGTGTCAGGAGGAGGATATTTAAGAAACTGAAAGCGGAGTGGGACAGGACAAAATATTGACACGGCAATATATTTCACTGCATCCTCTCAAACATTATTTACACAGAGGTGCCAAATATTCATATCTTTATAGATACATTTGCTTAAAAATTATAATAACTTTGGTGGGAGGACACAGACTGACCCTTAAACTATAAAATAGTTTAAGGGTCCAGTTAGACAGATAATGTCATGTATGGTAGATGATTATCCTTTATTATCATCGTTGTATGGCTATACCATTTATATCATGATAGTATTGAACCTGTAGGTATGGTCTGATTCCTGGGCCTTCTCTGGACTTATTTTTCTGTGTTTCCCTCCAGCCTGATGAGAAATTGGAGCCTTTCTTCGACTCTTTGGTTCGCCAGACTTCTGTCCCAAACCTCTTCTCCCTCCAGCTGTGTGGCGCGGGCTTTACACAAAACTACTCCCTGGGCAGCGCTACAGTTGGCGGAAGCATGGTGAGAAACACTTATAGCTCTTTTCCTCAAGTACCTGCTCAGCTAGACTCGACTCGACTCTTCTTGGTTTTAGTTGTTTAACATTACAATTGAGTACCACCTAATGTGGAGGGTGTTGTTATAGCAACGTGCCTGAAACTCCTGTGACATTATTTGTATCCGACACAAACGCAACACAGCAATGGGGAACATTGAGGCGATGGTAGACCTGCTTCTCGGTGGACTCAGATTGCTTGAAAAGCCAGTTGAGTAGGTACTAAAAAAAGTATCTGGAACCAGGTACTACCACCTAAAGGACAACCCTAAAAACCGAGTCAAGGTGAGCTGCGTAGGTACTAGTGCACAGGGCTGTTAGACACACTAGCTAAGATCATGTGTTAGACTGGATTGGACTCTATTATTCTTCTTGGTTTCAGATCATTGGAGGTGTGGATGCATCGCTCTATGTTGGAGAGCTTTGGTACACACCCATCCGCAGGGAGTGGTACTATGAGGTTATCATTGTACGTATTGAGGTGAACGGACAGGACCTGAACATGGACTGTAAAGAGGTGAGGCTTGATAGGTAGATGCCTGCCAAAGCTAAAAAAATAAAGCACAAATAGGCTAATGAAGGATGTGTCAGAGATTTGAAATATGCCTGATTGTGTCACGGTCTCCTACAGTACAACTACGATAAGAGCATTGTGGATAGTGGAACTACCAACCTTCGACTGCCTAGAAAAGTCTTCCAGGCTGCAGTCAAAGCTATCGAAGCTGCCTCCTCGGTCAGTACTACTATGCTGTACCATCCCGTTTATACCACTGCCCTGGTCGTCTGGTTTGTACTCAGTGGCTTATGAGAACCAACAAATGTCCTTCTAATTTTTCAGACCGAGCAGTTTCCCTCTGGGTTCTGGCTGGGGGAGCAGCTGGTGTGCTGGCAGGCTGGCACCACGCCCTGGCACATCTTTCCTGTCATCTCCCTCTACCTGATGAGCGAAGTCCGTAACCAGTCCTTCAGAATCTCCATCCTGCCGCAGGTAGTTACAGCAGTCTCGCTCTGGATCAGAGTATAATTTTATAAAGCTGGAGTTTTAGAAAGGTCAGGGACATTAAGCAATATTGCTGAACCTTGAATTCTTTCCAAGTGATATTAAATTAAATGTTATTTTGTAAGATCTTTGGATAAGAAGATTAAATTTAAAATGTTATTCATTTTTATCATTGGTGCAAAACGAAGTTATGCAAGAATGTAGTTAACATGCCGCACACCGTACAGGGTCTTGTTTGAATGCCCTTTGAAAATATTTTCTAAAAGTGTAAAAAGTTATTCAGCTTTTTTTGTTGGTTTTTTTTTAATTGGAAGCCGCTCAGATAGACGATGATGGTGACGAAATGAATAGAATTTGAGATTTCTCTGCAATAAATATTTGATGCTGTCAGAAAAATGAAAAGCTTATTTTACTTTATGTCTGTTTGAATGTTGGTAGCAGGTATAATACAGTGAATGACTGTGCTATAACAACTGTACTATACAGGAACACTTGTGCTGGAAAAATCTGCAATCTGATTTTTTTTGTTCTGAATAAGATACTTTAAATTTGAAAACATATGATCGCTCTCTAGTGGACAGCTGTGCATTTACATCATTGCTTCTAGGTCATAGCTCAGTACTGATCAGCAAACAATATCTGCTACCAGTATAGTGTGCCTTTTTAAAACATATTAAACATGGTCACTTAGTGAGGTTAGTGTATGTACTGTCAAACTCTGTGAGCCAAAAGCATCATACGGTCGGCTCTTGTGTTTCCCAGGGGCAGCCACTCAAAATAAAGCTGACTTAAAGCTAAAACAGCTTGTTTCAGGCAGAGGATCAGCTGAGGGCGCTTCAGTAAGGCCTGGTACATAATAAAAAGGATTATTTCCCACTATGAATCATGTAAAGCTACTCTAACAACGTCCAAGAAATTAGGATGATATAGACATTTTAGCGAGCTCTCTACTTTTTACAAAAAGTAACCAAGTTACTCAAAACGCAAACTTTGATTTGGGGACTATTTTCTTTCTACTGTGTACACCCGCTAACCAAAAGGAAACACACAAATATTTAACAGTACAGCTCAGCTGAGGGGATAGACGGACACTTCTTTCTACAGATTGATGTGGTTTGTCAGTAGGAAGAAAATGCTTCCTACATTTTATAACATTGGCATAATTTCTAGAGACATTGATGCTATCTTTCATATGGCTTCATCTAGCACTCTGGGATTGCAATATCTGACCATAATGCACAAACTCTCTGGCTATCTCTTTGCCTCTCAACACCTGCTTGTGTAGGAGGAGTTCAGAGGCAAAGAGATAGCCAGAGAGTTTGTGCACTGCATGTTGCCAATTTTTAATATTTATGCACCTCTAACATCGTATGAATACAAAGCAGTGTTTTAATTTCACGACAATGACATCTAATTTTTATCCACAAATTTTCAATTATGGATGATGTATTACTTCGTCATGTTGCCTAGCGACCACCTAACAATAAACCAGATGACCGCCTTTTAGCATTAAAGGCACCATATCATTTTGATTTCTTCATCGAGTCCTCAAACAGTGTTCCAAAATAGCTGGGATGTTTTGTATTGTGTAAATAACAACAAAATGCAATGTTTTGCAAATCTCACATGATGGTGTAATTTAAGAATGAAGTCTGACGATCACACAAGGGCTGTGCCTGCCTGATGCTGGCTGTCTGACTCTGCGTCTTGCCTTTTCCACCTCCTTCCAGCAATACTTGCGTCCAGTGGAAGACGTGGCCTCTGCCCAGGAGGATTGCTACAAGTTTGCTGTGTCTCAGTCCAGCACCGGCACAGTGATGGGAGCCGTCATCATGGAAGGCTTCTACGTGGTGTTTGACCGCGAGAAGAAACGCATCGGATTTGCTGTTAGCACCTGCCATGGTAAGGAGCACGGGATGGAGGGATTATAGTTTGGGTTTATAGTTTGAAAATGTAACAGAGAAGGAGGAAGAAGAAATGTAGGTACTGTTCTTCTGTTTCTTGACTACAGACAATCCTGTTTTGTTTTTTTAGTACACGATGAGTTCCGCACAGCCTCTGTGGTGGGCCCGTTCCACGGGGTCGACCTGGAGGACTGCGGCTACAACATCCCCCAGACGGACGAGTCCACCCTTATGACCATAGCCTACATCATGGCGGGCATCTGCGCTCTCTTCATGCTGCCGCTGTGTCTCATGGTGTGTCAGTGGCGCTTCGCCCGCTGCCTGCACCCACACGGGGACTTTGCTGACGACATATCGCTCCTAAAGTGAAAGGGAAGCCGTGGAGGTCATATAAAGGCCTGCGCTTGAAAGGCAGGATAAACGTGGACTGTGGTTGAAAAGTGTTTTAAAATATCGGTGCTGTTAAAAAGGAGCTTCGAAGAGATTTTTCAGCTAATGTTAACTAAAGAAAATGGTGACAGCCTCGCCACCCTCAAGTTTTTTGCGAGGATAACCAGAGCCGTTATGAAAAGGCTGTTTTCATCAGCATCAACTTTGCCTGTTTGAGCTACCTATGCAGATAAGCATGGCTATAGAGAGCAGATGCGGGAAAATGTGAAACAAAAAAATAAATGATTATACATGTTATATAAATAAACCACAGCGATGGATTTGTTTTGTAATTTGGAAAGATTTGTCTCTTAAAATTTAGAACTTGAGAAAAGAGCAAGCAAGAGCATTTACAAACATTGAAACACTTTTAATGAAGAAACTCACACGCCATCACACGCCAGATATGAATACTGGATGGAGATAATGTAAACATATGAACGCGTGGTCACTGTGTGTGTGTATAGATGTTCTGTTTGTGGCTTATGAGTGAATGAGATGAGTCTGATACATGTGAGCATGCCTGTAGATGTGCCCAGCTGTACTCTTAAGTGAGGAGTGTACTGAGAGGTTTAACAAAAATGGAAACATGATACTAGCGCCAATGAAATTACATATGCCAGCAAATGAATCCTGCAATGCAAAATAAGTACTCATAAAGTGGCTAATTTAATGAAATATAAGACATTCTATTTAAAGTATAAAAATCGGTTTTGCTCCGTGTGAAACTGAGACTACTGAACAGCAGATGTCACTTTTTCTTATTATATTGATAGCTTCAGTTTATCTATTGTACATAAAGGTTGTGCATTCCAGATGTATTTGCGCTGACACACACAAAACACACAGACCACACAGGGCTTATACCCCTGCATACGACTGCTGCACCATCTGATGATTTTCACATCTAATGACAACACATTACAAGCAAACAAACCAAGACTTTATAGGGCTTTTTTCCACAAACACAAACTAAATCACTCACCACATCTTTCAAGGGGGACCATACATGTATGCTTGGACGAAGATACCAGCCCAATGTATGTTATACACTAAAGAACACTATCTATAAGAGACAGTTTGTATTGTCTCTAAACATGGTGTAAATAGGTCAACTCAGAACTGTTTATTTATCTGCCAGGCGCTGGCAGCACTGTTGAACCAATAAAATACTAATTGTAACTGGAAAATGTGTTGTCTCTCTCTCTCTCTCTAAATCTATCTATCTATCTATCTATCTATCTATCTATCTATCTATCTATATCTATATCTATATATATATATCTATATCTATATCTATATATATATATATATCTATATATATATAGATATATCTATATATCTATCTCTATATATATATATATATATATATATATATATATATATATATATAGATAGATTATATAAATATATATTTTGTAATCTTGCCTCTGTATGCCAGAGGCAAAATAAAATATATATAGATGTGTGTGTTATTGAACTTTACAGTACAT
>VUQR01028016.1:2327-14031 GCA_015108515.1 Hemichromis elongatus
CACAGTGCACACGTCTAATATTGCTCACAGTGGTCCAAGGGAGCGCTCAGGGAGTTTGTGTGTTTGCTCAGACACTCAAAAAATTAGAGGGAACTTTGGTCAGTTGTAGTCTGACCTATTGGCCACTGTCAAAACTTTGAGTTGCCGAGCAGCTGAATAGGGGAATGATGTTGACGCGCCCGCTGTTCAAGACGTAAATCAAAGTTCCAATTTAAAACTCATTTATTTAGTATCAAAATCATTAAAATCCATAGAAAAACAGCGATCAAAAACATTCCAGGCTTGAGCGGTCAGCAAAAGTCGACTTCCCCATCACCCACTCATTCACAAAAATTCCCTCAGGCCGCGAACAGGTGATATAATCACTACTACTATTACCAAAACCACGTGACCCAAAGCTAAGCTCATCCACAACATGACCAAACAGTTCAAACCGCGTAGTGTCACAAACAAACAGCTCTGCTCTCTTTAGCTACTAAGAACTGTTTGTAAAAGGCTCTGAAGCTAAAAGAAACCAAAAAGCTGGTAATGTTTAAAAGAAAAAAGAAAAAAACTCAGAACAAGCAGAAGCTGTTGATAATACGTGGTTTCAATTTACCTCCAGTAAACCCGATAAGCGAACAAAATATTAGAACTTGTAATAACTTGGAAACCAACAGACCAAATCTAAGCAATATTTGATATGGGAACTATTTGTCTTTCCGCCGAGGTGTGTGTCCCAGGGATCGCTCCACGCAAGTGAGGCTTTAATTCAAAATATTAAAACAAAATAAATATTTTAAAAATAAAAAGCGTTACTTTATTTTAGTGGATCTTTACCTTTACTGACATCATTTTTTACACATTTGTGCTGCAGTGATTACTCTGTTTCTTCATCTTCAGGTGCGTGTGTGAAACAAACTCACCTATAAGCTGTTGAACTACATGTCAGTGAAACAAAGACATTATCACTGCCTGTCAGAGAGATCTATGTTTCTTTGTTCGTCTTCCTGTAAATACACATCCCAGGCTGACAGTCCTCACATGTTTTCTTCTGTTAATCCATCTGAGACACACACAGTGGAATTTTTCACTGGCAGATTTCAAATCATTGAATAAAGGCTCGAAACTTTCCACCTGACACACAGACTGCTGTAAATGTTGCTCTCTCTCTAAAGCTGGAGTTTTTAAAAGTAGAACTGATTATAAACACAACTGTCTACACACATAACAATCACAGAACAGAGGAAAACAGAATCATGCTCACGCTGACATTTGAATAAAGGACCACACATGTCACCTGGATAAGGGTGGATCTATGTTGATTCAAGGCAGTGAAAATAGTTTAATAACAAACAAAACTTATCTGATGTCACTCAGACAGATTTCTGAGGATCTCCTAAGGAAACAGTTCGTTTATTAGTTTTTAGTTAATTCTGTTTCACCACAACGACGTCTGCGAACGACTGAGATGAAGAGGATTTGAACTTTACTGTTACTGCAGTTTGTACAGAAACATGAGGGAAACAATGCAAGGAGGAAATCTTTAGATGCAAACAGAATGATGACAGCGATGCTAATCAGGTGACGAAAAACAACGACAAGTCACTGCAGCTCAAAGGGCCCCGAGAAACTAGCTCACCTGAAACCTGCTGAGCTTCATGTGCGTGTGTCAGAGGCAATGAATGTTTCCACATTCAGAGATTCCTCGTGTCAGTCAACTTTCTGTATTTTTTAAACACAATAAATAACAAGAAAAAAGGTAAGTAGTCCATGTCCTCACAGGCCTGAAGAGGCACAAAGCTCGAGCACTTTCATTTTGTTGACTCTTTTTTTATCATAACAAATGCTTTTTCCCCCTTCCAACATTAACACAGAAGAGCTGCAGCACTGTTTTTGTTAATCCATCTAAAACTTACACAGATATCTTTATGTCATTGATTCAAAATCAATGAATAAATGCGAAAAACTTTCCACCTGAGAGACAGACTGCTGTGAATGTTGCTCTCACTCTGAAGTTGGAGTTTTTAAAAGTAATAAAAGCCTGAATATACACACAACCATGCTCACACATAAAAAAATCAGAGAACAGAGGGAAAAAACAAATGGGAAGAGAATTAATGCCACACAAAACAAGAGAAAGGCACATGGTGGAGAACAAAGTGCTCAGAAGCCTGAGTGATGAGGGTTTTTCAGAGCATGGCTCACGGGGGAGATGAGTGTAAAAACTGTAGTTTGTAGAGTTTCTACACAGGTTTATCTTGAAAAGTGTTGATCTCAATGACATAAACTCCTTAAATAAAGGATCACACATGTCAACCATCCAAGTGTGGATCTGTGGCCGATTCAAGGCAGTGAAAAGAAAATGATTTAAAAACAAAGAAAACTTTCTTGATATCACTCAGACAGATTTTTGAGGATCTCGTGAGGAAACAGTTCACTAACACTTCACAGCTAAAAATAGTCTCTGTAAACATAAGGTCCAACTTTAGCTTCCTCTATCCTTTGTTTTTAGGGCACTTTTCAAGTTATTATACAGTAAATTTATTTATATCACATGATTTTGGCATCTTTCTGAGAGTCAAACTAGAGACAAAAAAAAAAGAAAAAATGCCAATTAATAAAAACTCAACTATCCATCCATTCTCTTCCTCTTATCCTTGTCAGGGACGCTGGAGCGGATCCCAGCTGTCTTAGAGCAGGAGGCGGGGTACACCCTGGACAGGTCGCCAGTCTGTCGCAAAGCCAACAATCAATCAATCAATCAATAAAAACTGATTGTGTCCACATTTTTAACATTCAGAATCTGCCTTCAGGCAGTGAGGCATTGTTTAGATTCTTAAAGTTTGAATCATGGGTTTGTTTTGAGTAGAAACACATTCTGCAGATACTTTGTTTCGGTTATCTGTGGAAAAACTGCCGCTCTTAACAGAAGGACATTTGTGGAGGTGAAAGTGAACATCTGATCTTCTGTTTTCTCTCATGCAGCCTCACTAGGAGTTTTAGAGCTTTAAATTCAACTTTAATTTGAGTTTCTTTGTTACAGATTTTAGTCCAAAGGATTAATACCGTCAATTTAAGATCACTTTCTAACAGATATAAACACCCAGACAGGATAACTGATGTAAAACCTTATTTGTGGCTGTGTTTACATCAGATTTGTTCATGTTTAAAGATCAGCTTGAGGATCAAAGTGATCGAGTGTTTTTTTTTATCCATCATTTCAACATTAATTTCTATTTCACCAGAAAGGTGTATCTGAGCTCCAGAGTAATGTTGAAGTTCTGTGCTTAAAATGACACTGTAACTTTAACGTGGTCATACTAGGTTGTTGCTAGCAGATAATGTGAGCTTCATGTACGGTAGCAATGCTAATGAAGCACAAATGGTATTTGTGACAGTAAGTTCATCAATGTATGAATCCTCCAAGTTTGTAATGTGTTTTCTAAACATGTTAAGTAAGAGGAGATGTTACTACTATAACCAATGTATACATTGTTCACTACTGGGCTCTATATAACTGGTAATTACATAGTCACTTGCTGCAAGATGTGGGCTGTTTGGAGCTTGACATGGCAGAATAATGTCCTGTTCAGACTTAACAGTGATGTTTTTGGCATCTGAAAGAATATAAAGTAAAGCAGTTAAAAGGGTCAAAGTGCAACTTCAAAGATGCATAAAAAGAGGTAGACTAGAACTCTGACAGTGAAACAGTGAAACCTGCCACATGATGATGTTTATGGTGCATACAGTTTCAAGTAATTTCAACTCAAATATCACCACAGCCTGGCAAATGTGCAGCCAGAGGCAGGTGTGTGGAGCAAATCATTGGACGAACACAACACTTAGAGGCAGAATGAATTAGCTGCTATCGTTGCTTCAGCTCTTACAGCAAATTCACAGCAAAGAAACCAGAAAAAAAACATATTGAGCAGCACCATGAGTCTGACCAACAGACTTCAATTACAGTTTTCTGAAACTGGAAACATCTTTATCCTGTTAAGCTTCTTAAGTCAGGACCTTTAAAAGTTGGAAACTTTCTAATAGTTTTAGACCACAAATGTCAAACTCATCAAAACGAGCTGTCCTCTGAGACAGACTGTCCATTCAAAGCAAAGGGCCATACAGCAAAGGCCAAGTTTGTGGACACGAACAAGGAATTTGCCTCGAGTCAAATTTGTGCTCTTCATATTAAAAGCAAATATAAATTTAAATATTCACCTCACACAAGTGTACATCTTTCCTCTACACAAGAAGAACAAAAAAAAAAAGCAGGCTGAATACAAGCCACAGAAGTTTTAACCCATGCAAACTTTAATAAACTATAACTGGTCAAATAAAAACCTGAACATAGTGGAATTTTAATAGCGGTAAACAGTCTGGTCCTGAGCCGAAGAACAGACTTCACACCACACAGTGTCACAAAAGTCTCCGGCTCTTTATTTAGTTATTAACATCTGTGTTTAGGAATCTGTGGAGCCACTGATAGTCAACGTGTGTGAGTTTTTTGTTTCTGTCTTTTGTTTGTTTTTGCCGAATGTTTGCTGAGAACAAACAGAAGCTGTTAATAATAATTGTTTTCAGTTTACCTTTAAAAGCTAAAATACTGGGCCCATTCATAACGAGACCTGCAATAATAATAAGTCTAATGAAGTTAGTCGTAATCATGATTTGATGGCCCATTACGAGCTGTGTATTTATACTGGGCTGCGGATTGATACAGAAACATATGATTGATATGTTTCACCTTAGAGTCTAGAGCTTGTTATTTTTCAGTGAAATCCAGATTTATTTAATATTTTTTTTTGTCCTTTACCTTTTTTGCAAATCTTTTTCTGGTTGACTTTATAGCCTCCTAGGACCTGGTGTTCACATATGTGGACATCACTTTTTGGGTACTCTAGAGCAAAATACAAAATTTTGCTCTACAAGAGCCTGATATCCACTTTCAAGGACATCACACTGCCACTGTTCTGTCCAAATTTAAAACAAATGTCCTCATATTTAGATCTCATTTTTCGCAGAAACAAAAATCAGGTAAAAAGAAAAAAATCTTGAAATTCTTTGTTTTTATATTCATCAGGTCCCAATCAGCCCAAATAGGAACGTGAAATTAAAAATGCATGCCATGGAAGAGTCCAGGTCTTAGGAGGACAGACAAATACCAACAGTCACTTTGGTTCTGTGATACTTAAGTTTTTTTAAGTTGAAATTCGTTTGTCCAGTAATAAAGCTGGACTGTGACGTTAGGCCTGTATTCTTACAATTACTTTCCCAACTTAAAAAGGTTCTCAGACAAGTTTTAAGGGAAATCGTGGAAACTATTGACCAGCAAATCAAACAAGAACATCTCAGAGGTCAATGGATTTAACTTCTGATCTAAATATTCCCGATCTGTGTGTGTGTATGTGTGTGTGTTCAGAGTTTTCATAGGAGCCTGAGGTCATCTGCTCTTTACTAAAAAACTTCACCAGTCCAACCACATTATACAATCCATTCATTCTCTTCTATTTATCCTTGTCAGGGTCACAGGGCTCACACACAGAGACAAACAACGATTCACACTGATATTCACACATTCAAATTTAGAGTCCAGTTAACCTAACCCCACTAAGTGCATGTCTGTGGACTTTGGGAGGAAGTTGGAGTACCCGTGCAGCCTTCAGTTTTCATTTAAATATATTGTGTAGACACAGAAAGTCTGTATACAGATTTAATGTCAGCAGTTTTTGTGATCTGCAGAACTTTATTGAACTGGTAACTGGGATAAAGTTTGATTATGGTCATTTTTATTTCAGATATTAAGATACATGTCGGAAATGTGTGCTCGGTATTTTATTTCTAATAACTAAAGATCAGCTGTGAGATAAAACTGATGGACTTTTTTAAGCCTTTAGTGCTGCAGCCTCTCCCTGAGATTTGGAGCTGAGCTCATGTGGTTCGTTCATCTCTCTGGAACTGGATGAGCAGGAATCCAGAGAATTTACTGTGACCGCGGGTAATGCTGAAAACCTCTATCACATTTTCACAGAAAAGAATCCAAGCATATATCCTTATGAGGAAAAAAGAGAAAGAAACAAACACAGACATACTTATTTATGATAAGATCTACAAAAAGACCCAAGCATGTACACAACATATATGGATGAGAAATAAAATGTTAAAATTAATACTCCCTCATATAAAAGCTCTTTCCTTCACACCAGCCAAAATCTCGCTGACAAACCATGTGATGAAATAAATGTTTACATTTTATCATAATGGAAATTTTATACTTTCTGATTTGCATTTATTTAGAAATCTAATGTTTCCTCAATAATATCTGTATTCAGATCGATTTAGCTTTACTTAGTATGTTGGAATAAAAACTAAGTATATATATATAGAGAGAGAGATTTTAAAGTGAAGTGGAACGACTGCTTTGTATAAAGGGACACTGAAGCAGTTACTTTACCTTTACTGATATAATTTTCTACACATTTGTACAGGTTTAGAGACAGCAGGGTGCTGCAGTGATTACTCTGTGTTTCTTCATCTTCAGGTGCGTGTGAGAAACAAACTCACCTATAAGCTGTTGAACTGCATGCCAGTGAAACAAACACATTATCACTGCCTGTCAGAGAGATCAATGTTTCTTTGTTCGTCTTCCTGTAAATAGACACCAAAGTGCCAGCGCATAGGTGGTCATAGGTTTTCTCCATTTTATTTGTACTGTTGTTGGATCTTTACCTTACAGTATAAAGCACCTTGAGTCAACTAGTGTTGTGATTTGATGGCTATGTAAATAAAATTGAATTATTTTAAGTCTTGTCTAACAGCCCAACATCAGCCCACTCAAATGTCTTTAAAAATATAGGGTGAATATATAATGACTGGTTGTCAGTGCTGCAGCACACTGTATAAAGCACTATAAGTGCTTTCCTGACATGGCACTGACCTTTATATCCACTGTTGTTTAGACCCTGCAGTTAAACACAAACAAGAACACGTGACTAGAAAGTTGAATATAATATTTTTTATTACAAAAAGTCAATTTCCTACCCTTTGAGACATACCTGTGTATTTTATATGTAAAAACACATGTCAAGAATTATTATACTACTCTGCTCCATATGATTACGATGCTCAGGTGTATACATAATATACACACACACACACACACACACAGTAACACTAGTTCTTGTGTTATTAAGTTAATAAAGTGTATTTGCATATTGTTTTTGTATGCATATCCATGTCAGTAAATGTTAGGGTTTTGTTACACCATCTGAGGAACTTGGATGATGACAGTAAAGAGTCCGTGAAATCTCTAATTGTGAAATAGTGCCGACATCATCATTAGTCAGATATCTAAGAGTAAAAAAAGAACACATTAAACTTTTAGTTTAAATATCTCGTTTTAATTAAAATACAGTTTAACAAGCGCCACAATTGCTTTCAGCACATTTCTCTTAATAAATACAAAACAACAACAAATGAAGCATTTACAGTCCGTAAATACTGATAAGTGCTGCAGTGCACATGAATTGCTCTCAGTCTGGCTCATCACCTGGGACCTGTTTGTCATGGGAGACCCTACCAGGAGCTCAACGCTCCAGACAACTCAGCTCCCAGGATCGTCTGAGCGCACAAACCCCTCCACCACGGTAAGGTGGCAATTCAAGGAGAGGGATGAAAGGGGAAAGGGGAGTTGGGAGTTTCTTTATGTTTTTTTTTTGTTTTTGTTTTTTTTAAATACATCGTTTAAAAATATTATAACGAGGCTTGTATTTTAAATATTAAAAAAAAATATGTCATTGTTATACTATGATATTAATAGACTTGTCTGACTCTATCATCATAGCTGATAGACGGTTTCAGATAAGAATGGACATTTTTTTTTTACATTAAGATCTTTTTTACACAGTCTGCTATAGATCACAACTCCGGAAATACCACAAATTAAAATAAATAGAATAATAAATGTCACTCCAACAGATCCATCCTCTGTGAGTCCTCCTGGCTGACCTGCAGGTGAGAAACAGGTGTGAGGTGTCAGCTGTCAGGTAGGTGATGAGTGAAGAACAGAACAGAATCCATTTCCTCTTCAAACTGCTGTCAGACATTATCTACTGTACTCTGATCACATCACTCAGACCAGCTGCTTTCTACAAAGTCTCATCAACAACATCTTTAGAAACAAACATCAACAAGCAGGAAGCAGCTTCACCTCTGATCACACACACACTCAACTCACTCACCTGGAAGATTAACATGAAGGTAGGTGGTGTTGATGGATTTCCATGAGCGTGTTTCTAGCATGAAGACACAACACTCGTATGTTCCAGTGTCATTAATCGTCACATTGTTCAGAATCAAAGACACGTCTCCATCCTTCATCTGTCTGTCCTGCAGATCCACCCGGTTCTTAAAAGATGGATGCTGGTTGTTTGAGTCGTTGTGCCCGTCCCGGTACAATAGAACATATTGTTCTCCCAGGTCAGCTCTGCTCCATTTTACAGCTGTAAAGTTGTTACCTGGATATTGACATGTCAGAGGGAAATTCTGTCCAGACTTAATTGTAAAGTTGTTCAGGGCTGAAAAAGAAAAAACAGAGCAGAGAGGTTAAATGATTAAACTTCACTTCCACAGCAATAAAGATGTTGATGAGACACAACTAGAGACCAGTGGTCTGTACTGAACCAAAGGAGATTCAGTACACACAGGTTTTTCATATCTGACACACAAAAATATAAACTATTTGTGTTTTTGTACCAACTCATTGGAGGTATACAGAACAGTTTCAGCTAGGACAGATGTTTTGGGACAGACTGCTAATTTAGTGATTACATATGTTCTGTTATGATTTCTTGCCATTCATAGAAAATAAATAAACGTGACCAGCCCCACGTGTTTGACAGACAGTCCATGAATTCGGTAAACGTGGGAGCTTTCTGAATTAAAACCAGATAGTCCAAAAACTTGGAATTGACATTGTTTCCAATCATTAAACACAACATATTCCAAGCAAACTGCCATCAGTCTGAGCATCTGTCTGCAGCTAGATGTGTGACAGTATATAAAAAACAAAGAGCTGCAATTTTGGTGAGATGCACATTGTGGTGTATGTCACCAAAAATCTCTTCTTCACATCAATGAACATCTGGTATTTGTAACAACAACCCAGGAAACCAGCCCCATACTAGTAGGAACTGTGCCTTTCTTAAATGTAAGTGAACTGAAAGAGAATTAAAAAAGTATAAAGAAGAGGCGCAGCAGCTACTAACAGCCAGCAGACTGTTTGCAGAAAGGTCAGTCAGAACAAAAAAAGCTGGTTTCTACTTACCTTCGGCGGTTGTGGGTAATAACAGAACTATGAATACGGTGAGGCAGATGTTGCATATGTTCTGTGTGTATGCAGAAAGACTTAAATTATGTGCAACAGAGGCACTCTTTAAATCAATCCAATTGCGTTTTTTTCCAGTTATAACGCCTGTTTTAATCGCGTTAAGTCTTTTCCGATTTTCCATAATTTGAATTTGAATTATAATTTCGATCCTTCTGCAATAAACACAGAACAGCCGCCGGTTTGCTTCTGGTGCGGCTGCGCATTTATACCACCCTGCGGATTGATACTAATTCAAGCGAGGTGCACGTTTCCTCGAGGCCCCACCCTGACGACGCATGGGAACTATTTTCTTATGTGTTATTTTTTAATTCCTAAAATTAACAAAATAAAAAGCAAACCTAAAAACATTTTTGAAACATTAAATTAAATTATAACTCTGACCAATGTCATTTGGTTTGGCAGACGATGAGGAAACATTTTGCTGTGGATGCCAAGTCTGTGCATGTGTGAAAGTGTTTACACCTTTAAATGAACCTTTAAATGACTTTGATCCTCAGTTGAAGTCTGCTTCCATCTACTGGCAATGTAGGTGTATGGCAGAGCTGCAGATTCTTATCACAGTAAGAAGATCGAGAGTTTAGACGTCTCTAAAGAGTAAAATAAAAAGTTAGTTACTAGTTAGCAACAGTTACTTTACTAGCAACTAATAATTTTACTTATTATTGATATTTATAACGATGCTCTACAAACTGTTTTTTTCCTGGTTCAACAGGAAGATAGAAAAAACATCAGAAGTTCAAACTGAAGTTACACAGATGTAAAACAGTCAGCGAGATTTCTTCATAACAAATTTCAACTTTAGAAATTTAACTTTTCGCTCACAATTTTCTGCCGCTGCTGATGCATGTGCTGGATGAGGTTTCAACATATACACTAACAGTCCTGCCATCAGGCTGCTCATTGTAACTGAGTACTTTTACTCTGCTTTACTTTCTGACACTTTAATCTATCATTTAAGGCTGGACTCAGTGGCCTCAGTTTTGATCATTGGGATGTTGTGTTTAAGTGCTGGACCTTACAAGTCATGTGCGCATATATACAGTATATAATACAGATTATTTTTAAACAGATTTCATGCAGAACAGCATGTTCTTGAAATTCAATGACTCTAAAGATTTTTGACTATGCCAGTAATTAATGAAAATAAAGAAAAAAGCTATAGGATTTACAAAAATTCTATACAAGCTTACATTTATAATCTGGCTTGTGGCAAGTCACAAGTCCATTGCAGGGTGAACAGACTATTGTGGCTCCTATAACCAACGGCGGTAGCAGGCTAAACATGAAGAAACTGACGACATGCAACAATAATCAGAATCAGAATCTTTATTGTCATTGTCACAACAAAATTAAGAATGGTCCCTGATCATTGCATCATCCCTAACAATATCAAAATATAAATAAAACAATATAATTCAATAATAAAATAAACAGAATACTTAAAGTGCTAATACGAAGTATCAGTAAACATTCACATACATTCCCACATACATGCTTCAGACCGCGCATAGATTAACACAAGAGTGGCGATGGACATTTTTTTGTAGTATTCAGATGTGTTTTTGCAGTTGGATAAAAGCTGTGTTTGAATCTATTAGTCCTTACACTGATTGCTCTGTACCGTCTGCCTGAGGGCAACAGTTCAAACAGGGGATGGCCAGGATGTAAGGTGTCTTTTATAATGTTTTGTGCCTTTTTGAGACAGCGGATGTTGTGTAGATCTTCCAGTGTGGGGAGAGGGCAGCCAGTGATCTTTTGGGTGGTGTTAATGATCCCTTGGATTGCTTTCCTCTGAGCCCCTGTGCAGTTAGTGTACCAGATGCATAAGCAGTAGGTTAGAACACTCTCAATGGTGGCTTTGGTGACACCAGCAGTCTCTGTGTGATGTTATTCCTCCTGAGAATTCTCAGGAAGTAAAGTCTCTGTTGGGCCTTTTTCAGCAGCTCGGAGGTGTTCACACTCCAGGAAAGGTTCTCCTCTAAGTTGACTCCCAGGAAGCGGAAGGTTGCCACCCTTTCTACACGGTCCCCATTAATGAATAGTAGTGGGATCTCTGCCTCTTTCCTTCTGAAGTCTATTATGAGTTCTTTGGTTTTTCAAGTGTTGAGGAGAAGGTTATTGGCCTTACATCATGATGTCAGCTGCTCCACCTTGTCCCTGTACATAGACTCGTTACCCCTGGAAATGAGCCCCACCACTGTGGTGTCGTCTGCAAATTTCACAAAGATGTTGCTCTGGTGGTGAGGAGTGCAATCGTGTGTGTAGAGAGAGTAGAGCAGTGGACTGAGCACACAGCCCTGGGGTGAGCCAGTGCTGAGACTCAAGGCTGAGGATGTG
>VUQR01028017.1:0-20013 GCA_015108515.1 Hemichromis elongatus
TGTGCTGTGTTTGGATCCAGTGTGATTTCATGTGAATATTTTAAGAATCCAGCTCTGGTCTTTGGCTCTGGTGGTGACAGTAAAACATCCTCTTCAGTGAGTGTCAGTGAGATGTTTGTCCATTCCTCTCTCAGAATGTCCTGTAGTTTATCTCTGGTCTCTGACACAGCTGCTGTCACATCCTCAAAGTACCTCAGAGGACGAGTATTGATGCTGGATGAGTGTGTAGACTCACTGAGTGCTGACAGTGAGGGGTAGTTGTGTAGAAACTGGTTGTGATCCTCTGTGTGTGAGAGCTGCTCCAGCTCGCCGTCTTTCCTCTTCAGCTCAGCGATCTCCTGCTCCAGCTTCTCCTGAAGCTCTTTGACTCGACTCACTTCAGTTTCCTGCTGGGATCTGACCTGCTGCTTCACATCAGAGCTTCTTTTCTGGATGAGATGGATCAGCTCAGTGAACATTTTCTCACTGTCCTCCACTGCTTTATCAGCAGAGCCATTGATGGCCTCCACCTCCTGTTGAAGCAGCTTCACATCTTTCTCTCGCTCCTGGATTCTCTGCTGGACGTTTAGTCGTCTCACCTCGAGCTCCTTCTGCTTCTCGGTCCTTTCTGCTGCAGCTGGGACTGTTTCATGGCCTTTATGTTCATCCATTGTGCAGAGATAACAGATACTCTGCTGATCAGTACGACAGAAAATCTTCATCACCTCATCATGACGAGAGCAGATGTTCTCCTGGAGCTTCTTGGAGGGGGCCACCAGCTTGTGTTTCTTTAAAGGAGGTGCTTCATAGTGAGGTTGGAGGTGTTTCTCACTTTAAGAGGCCAGACAGACTAAACAGGACTTGATGGCTTTCAGCTTCCTCCCAGTGCAGACATCACAGACCACATCTTCAGGTCCAGCATAGCAGTGATCAGCTGGAGCAGCTTGGAGTCCAGTCTTCTTCAGTTCCTCCACCAACTCTGCTAACATGGTGTTTTTCTCCAGGACAGGCCTTGGTGCAAAAGTCTTCCTGCACTGAGGACAGCTGTGGATTCCCTTCCTGTCCTCTTCATCAAAGTGGGTTTTGATACAGTTCATGCAGTAGCTGTGTCCACAGGTTGTAGTCACCGGATCCTTCAGTAGATCCAAACAGATGGAACAAGAGAAGGTTTCTCTGAATCCAGTTGATTTCCTCTTTGTGCCATTTCTCCTCTCAGCAATAGTGAATGCCTCTGGGAGGGAATGACTATTAGCCTCTGTGTTATGCAGTGCCCAGGACAAGGTGCAGTTTGAACTTTGGAAGCAGTTACTACCTTCATTTGAACTTTCTAATCTATTTCTACTTTCCTTGTTTATTCTCAAACATAAAAGACTGAACTTTAGTCACACAGGAAGGATAATGAAACACTCAGTGATGGATATACGTAGACAGACTGCGTAATGTCAGTGCAGTTACTATTTTGCTTTTTTTTTTTTTACTAGAATTACTGCCATGTTCTTTTGTGTTTCCGGAAGTCACAGAACTTAAAGGATTATTATATATTTATATAATATAAATTGTAGCAGTCCCCCGGACCAAGGAAGAAACAGAGAGAGCCTCGACGGGTGCAGTGATTTTTACTTCAAGATTCATTAAGAATCTAACAGTACTGAGGTGCACCAATGCACCGTGAAAACTAAAGAGAAACACAAAATACATTTTCTTAGACGCTTATTACTAATATGAACTCAAATAACGTGGAAAATACAACAAAATATCAACTAAGCCATAAAATACAACTTAAAACATATACCTCGCTCCGCATTCCAAGAGCTGCAATTTGTTAATTTCGCTATCACGCTGCTTCATGCTTCATTGAGAGCTGCCTACTTGCACGTGTGCGCCACAAAAACAGGTCATAGCTGGAAGTGCAGCTTGCCGCTAGCTAAGCAACAGAGCCCTCTACTGGATACTACGCGTAGCTGTTCAGGCTTAGATCAATAAACAAAAACTGATCTTTACATACATAGTAAATACTTTAATGGAATTAAACATTTGAGAATCAGATATTAATGTCACGGATTCAATGTCAACTAAATATAAATAATGGTCTGTTATGGCCCTTGGTTTGAGAAACTCCCTACCATTTATTTTGCTTTAACTTTTGCTTTAACTGCTCCTCCTGGGTCCCAACTACTGTTAGGTTTGATTGGTCTGGTCTTCCCTGCAACCACAGCAGGGCCAGTCATAGCAGCTATTTTAAAAACAGCTGTGAAATCATCATTTTTATTTCTTGTGAACAGCCATCAGTGTGGGTGCTGTGTGTTTTTATTACTACTACTATTAATGAAGGCTGCTTGAGTTGGTTGCTGGTTGAGTGAATACTCAAGTGTATCAAATGTATCTCACTGACACTCACTGATGTGAATGTTTTACTGTCACCGAGCCAGAGCCAAAGAGCCACAGATTAAAATATTTTTGTGAAATCAGCAGAGCGGGGATGTCAGATAAATGTCGTTTTTCAATTTTTGCACAGTCCGAACTGTCCTCTCAGGTCTTTGGCCTTCCAGAGTAGGAGTGTACCTGGATCACAGTGCAGGTATTCTGTCAGTACTGAAATGCATAAAAATTACTGATGTATTGAAGTTTTTTGAAACTATTAATAATAATGGGATAGTTTTAGTATACCTGAAAATATAGTTAAGCTTCTCGGATGAGAGGTGAAACGTCTTCAAGCAACCTAAAGAAGTCCAGACGCCTTTTCCTTACAGCTCCTTAGACTACGATGACCTGGATGACTGAGAACCTTCACAGACACCTGAAAATATATGTTACAGTAATTTTTCTTTCATAGTCAAACACTATTTGTCGGATCAGTTGTCACATAAGCAGTCATGCTGAAATCTAAAGATTAGAACCTGACTGAAAAATCTGTCTTTCTGTCACGATAAAGGGTATTGGGGAGGTGGTTGTGTGTCCTTTTCCTGTCTGAAGCCCAAGTGCTGCGTCCGGAGGGGAGTCTCCATGCTTGTCTTTCTCCACCTGCAGCTCATCACCAATAATTAATATGTCACTCTTAAGGACCGGTATACTTATAGAATGTGACTATTTCAACATTAGTCCCACCAATGCAAACAGGGGAGAGTCGAGGTCTATTTCTGCCCAAAGTCCACCACCAGTTCTTTTGTTTTGGCCACATTCAGCTGGTGATTCACCTCACACCACCTCTTGAACCGATCGGTTCCATCTACACTTCCAATCGTGGTCGTGTCATGAGAGAACTTCTGGTGGGGACAAGTTTCTGTGATGTACTTGAAGTCAGCCGTATAAATGGTGAGGAGGAAAGGGAACAAAACAGTTCCCCAGGGTGCTCCAATGTTGCTGTCCAGTCTCTGATACACAGCTCTTCAGGCTCACAAACTGTTGTCTACCTCACATTTAGTTGCTGATCAAATGGGCCAGCGGAGCCTCCGCCTGCATGTCCTCTTAACTTCTCCCTCAGCAGCCTGGGCTGGATTGTGATAAGGTGAAGTCAAAAAACACCATCTGAACTGTGGTGCCGGGTCTATCAACAGAGGAATATGCTTTCTGCACATGTATCACTACATTGTCCACCCCCAGGTCTGCCTGGTATGCAAACTGCAGAGGGTCTTGTGTGCAGCTCTTTGGTGGTGATAGTTAGAGTTAAATACACAGTCCATCAATGTCCCCGCCATGAGGTTCATACAGGCATTCCTGTCAGTGTATGTATGCAATTGCAATTCGTACTTGCAAGTTAAAACTCTTATACAAACGAGCTAACTTGAGCACAGAGATTTACACGTAGGTTTTTTTTAATTAGTGTGGATGCTCATCAAGCATCCACAGTACTTTTCTTCTTTTATTATTATCTATTCTGTACGTTTTTTGGCACCAATCTCCTCCCACACCGTTCGACGTAGAGAGACCGTTCAACCACCGTTAGATTCCTCTTCTTTTGGACATGACTGCTTCTACTTTTCTCGTCTTTAACTTTTATATTTTTTAAGTTATTCAACAAAAATTTTACCATGTATTTCAATGGGAGGGTCACTCGGGGCTTGGATTGGCTGGTCGCTACAACGGCCACCCAATCCCAGCGCACGTCCTCCGGGATGTGGGCGGGGCTTAGCTCCAGAATTCCTTTGATCTTAAAATCGTTCAGCTATGCGCGTCCACGCTGCAGTTTCTTCAGAAAATGCATTCTCTAGTTAGTTTGTTTATTTGTGTGTATGTGTGTGTGTGTGTGTGTGTGTGTATTATCTACCTTCTCAGATTAGATGCCAAACTTAATTTCAAAGTTTGAGTAATATACTATTACATATGAATCTAATCTAGTCTGTTCTTATTTTGTCCTGTCCACCGTGTTTACTTTTTCTTCTTCACCTGTGCATCAGAAAAATGGAGCTGCTGCCTGATTTTTGGAAGGAGGACTACTGGCTTCCTCCTGGTGTGACCTGGAGAGACATGGAGCAGCTGGGGGACTCCAACTGTCCCAGACCCCAGGACCTTCTCATCGCTCTGCCCCTCGCCCTCGGCTTCGTAGCCCTCCGCTGCATGTTTGAAAGGTAACACACAAGCCTTCTTTGTTCTGATAAGGGTCAGTGAGTGTTTGAGATAGTGAAGGATCCGCAGCAGAGCACACAAACCCTTCACTCCACCGAAACTAAAAAAGCAAGTCTTTTCAAAAATACAACAATCATCTGATATTGTTATCGCCACTGGAAAAAAAAATAGTGACACCGCATTTTCTGGCTATAGCCAAGCATCCACAGTATCAATAGAGAGGACTTTGTAAGAGGATCCGAGCCGTGGGACAGTGAGCAGGTGTTTTGTGTGCGGGCATTGTTAGCATGGGGGGGAGAAAGACTCTGGAAACTGGAGAGGAAGATAAACAGAAATCAAGTGAGGGAGAAAATTAGAGATGTTCAAACCTAAATGAAGGCAATTAAACATATTAGCTCTAAGCAAACAAGCAGAAGACGTGTCAGGAGACTCAAATTGCTTGTTATTCATACTTAAGATGTCATGTGATTGTCAAATTATCTCATATTAATGTTCCTGGAGTGGAAAAAAAATCATGGCCATGATTAACTAATAAAAACAGACTTGTTTGCAGGTTTGTAACAATGCTTTAACTTAATGTTTTTTAACTGTTGTGTTGTGAGTGATGATAAAACGCATCCATACACAAGTGCAATTACACACTGGTCACCCAGCGCTCTATTTACAGCTAAACAGCGACTGCAGACCAGCTACCCCGAGCGTCCCCCCTCCTCTGTCTAAGCTGCCTTTTGTCCTCTCTGCCCTCAGGTTTATCGCCCCACCCATGGCCAGGTGTCTTGGGGTGAAGAATAGATTACAAGTGACTGCAGCCCCATCTCCGAAGCTGGAGTCGTTTTACACCCAGAGGAGCAGACAGCCAACCCAGGTGAGCCTGAGCAGGCCTCTGCACGCATGCAAACACGTGGTGTAGTCTGAGGGATTTCTTTGAATTTGTTTTTTAAAAAAAACAAAAAAAAACAGGTATGTTTTAAATGATTAAACCGGCATGTTAAAACATCGTTTACTCCTCGTGAGTTTCAGATCGTCTTCATTAGGTCACCCAAAGACCTGTTTGCCCTCTAAACCGCCATTTGTTGTCCCTCTCCCCCACCGCATTAAACATCTTGTGATCTTTCACGGGGTTCTGGCTACTCTGTTGGAAACTACTTGACTAAAACCCCAAGCAATCAAAACTAGCTCTACCTCAACCAGCTACCAGCTAGTTTATTGTAAAAATCTCAATAAATGTCAAATGATTTCCCTTTTTGCCCTTAGGTTTATGGTTTTTCAAGCTGATTGAATATTCATTCATTCTTCCTCCTGGTAGTTGCTGTTGGGATCAGGGCGGGAAACATGAATGGTAGGATAGATACACAAGCATGTTCCTGGAAAACCAAGCCTGGAGTGGGAAACCCACCTCACATGTGGAGTCATACACACTCTTTGCTCCCCATCGACTTTTGGATTAAAATAAAAACGAGTCCAGCAGATTACAGACGTTTGCTTTCATTCTAAATACTGAAAAAATATTTGTTTAAAATCTATCATTACTGTTTCTTTAAAGGCCACCGAAGGTCACTGGTTTAAAACGACATAAAAACATCATCGGGGCAAAGATAGGCTCACTTATTCAGGGCGGGCAGAGCGAGTGTCGTGGACTCACAAGTTTGTGAATATGATAACTGTAGAAGAAGCTGAGGATTTTGAAATTGATACCGCAGATGTATCTACCAGGAGGCTGAGGGTTATCGCTGGCAGGCGTGGTAGCGTTTGTGTGTCTGTGTGCGTCATGCTGTCTGTAAACATGATAACTCGAAATGTTTTAAATGAATTGTGTTAAAACCTTGTATGGGTCTAGAGTGGGGTCCACTGAGGTCTTCAGGGTCAAATGATTATTTTAATGGTTGAAAACCGACAAAAAGCTTCAACTTAGAAATGATCTCTCTGACCTCTGCTTCAGGGTTAGTAGACTCATCTGAAGGTCAGCGTGGTAATAATGCTTTATAGAGCTATTTAAAATTGTTTCTTGCTGCCATCGTTTACACTGATGACATGTAGGCTTATAAGGAATGATATGTGGCTACTCTAAATATCACATTTATCTTGATGACTTTACATTATGACTGTACGTTACACTAACAGGTTTACTAACTGTTTAAATACAGTTTAAATACATATACAATGTTTCCGAGTAAGTTTACTTTGCTTTTGGAAAGCAAAATAAACACGTGATCAAGATTATTTAAACAAACTTCACCAAACAATGAAATGAAAGCTACACACGTACACATTAATAAGAAATAATTCATATTTTTAATGAAAAATATAAATATATATTAGAATGGGTTTGAGCAGTAAAAATAAATAGAAGCCTGTACGTTGCACTTACTTTTACTGCACTACAAACTTCTTAAAGTATGTTTTAAAAGAACAATATGAACAATGAGAGCGTAAACACTGGTGGAGGTGTATGCTCTCATAGTGCTTCTTGTTTTTACGTTGCATTCAAGCATCGCTTGCTTCACCTCACCTCATTCTGTGCTGTTTTTTGTTTCAGAGTGAAATCGTCAGCTTGATGCTGTCGTGCGGCAAAACGCAGCGACAAATAGAGATGTGGTTCAGGCGTCGCAGAAACCAAGACAGGCCGTGTCAAACCAAGAAGTTTGGTGAAGCTGCGTAAGTGTTTCCCCTCCACACCTCCGTCTTTGTCCAGTTACAGAAAAGCTCGCAAGAACTCTGCTAATTTTGCACAGGTTTCTTCTCTAGAATGGAGACACTGTTCAAAGCTTTGACAGGTTACATTTTTAAAGTGCTTTTTGATTGGTCAGAGTTTCTCACCTCAGTCGCTGTCTTTCAGTTGGAGGTTCTTCTTCTACCTCACAGCTTTCGTGGCTGGATTGTCCTGCCTGGTTGATGTGAGTCAAAACATTTTACAGCAATAACATCTTACTCCTACTATTGATGCTAAAACAATTTATAAGTAAGTGAAAACAAATTAATATCATCTTCAGGTTTATTCTAAATTTTTCTTCCCTGTCCTTGTCTGTGCAGAAACCGTGGTTCTGGGATCACAGGGAATGTTGGAGGCAGTATCCACTTCAGGTGAAAACATTACTTACACCACATCACTACTTTAGTAAAACAGACTGCGCTCCATTAAAATAATTGTCGTGGATCAGATTGGAAGGTCTCATCGTTTATTTGGAAGGTGTAACCTGTGCACAGATAGGTAATCCAATTAAACCTGTTTTACAGAGGGGCAGTGAAACAAGCACAATACAGTAAATTCATACATGCCCATTAATAGAAATTACATTAAAAGTAAGTCGATTTACTTTTATAGTAACAAAATGTCAGAAAAGAAAATCAAGTTAAAATATGTGTTAAAAATACTAATGCATAAGAATGTGTAAGTTTGATTAAATTCAGTTACTCGAGATGGGGTTAAATAAATCTAAACAAGCCAAGAATTAGAGACCCTGATAATTAAGGGCTAATTTTAAAGAATGACACGTTTACCGGTCACTGATTTCACTTGATCGTTGGCCATGATTCTGCATTAGTTTGATATTTAACCCATCCTGGTTCTATGTTAAAAAAAATGACACTATTTTATATTTTATTATTATGTATATTATTATTATATTATATTTATTACATTTACTACTTCTTCTAGTAGTACTAGTACTAGTACTAGTCCATTACACCGCCCAGTGGGACTAGCTACACGCTAGAATCATTCATTGTAGTTTTCCTTCCTTTCTCAAACAGAAAAGCTTATAAATACATTTCAAATCCTCTAGGTGTTCCTGTGTAGGCTGCAGTGCTCCCTACTCTTCTGCCAGTATTAAAATCCAGGTTTTTTTTAAAAATGATCTTTATATTTGACGTCCTCCTCAGCCCATGGAGAGAGCTCACTACTGGTACTACATGCTGGAGTTGGGATTTTATGGCTCTCTGTTCCTTCGGATCTCTGTGGATGTCAAGAGGAAGGTAAGGATGTTACACAACAGGCTGCATTCAGACCCGGTGACACGTAGCAAAATGTTTGTTTAAACAGAAGCGCTTGTGCATTGAACGCCCCGTTTTGTTACGCAAGCATTGCATTGAAAGCAGCTGATTCACTGCGTGCACTGCCCTTTTAGATACACCAGAGTTTATATACAGATTGTTGCTGACTGAGTTGCGTGTTTCAGACACTCCACCACAGAGTGCGTTGCCAGATTTCCTCCCGTCTCACACTTTAGATGCCCTTTACAGAGGATGATGTTGGTCTCACTGTGGTGATAATTCATGTTTCAGTCACTTCATGTGTGCTTTAAAGAGAAACCTGACCAGCACATGGTTAATGAGTCTTCTGTTGACATCTGATGGTTCTTTTGTTTTGCTCACTGTGTGTTTCTCTTGCCAGGATTTTAAGGAACAGGTTATCCACCACTTGGCTACCATCTTCCTGCTCAGTTTCTCCTATTGTGCCAACTACATTCGCATCGGCACCTTGGTCATGCTGCTCCATGACTCCTCTGACATCCTGCTAGAGGTAATCTGCAGATCCTTTTAACTATGCTGTAGCAATAATAAAGGTCATCTATAGCGTGTGAATGGTCTTTTTTTCACCTGTGCAGGAAAAAATTCCTTAGGAATCTTTGAAAGTATAATATTCACGTTGGCCAGTCCTCCTACATTAATGTAGAAAAGTGAAAGAAGTGAGAAAAACCTTCTGTACAAACTACAATCCGAAGTTCAAACTGCACTGCTATTCTTAGAAAATATTTATCTAAGACCTCTGCAGTAGCCTGCAGGAAGCAGAAGGATCCTGTGATTGTGCCATGATAGCTAGCAGTGCTGATTGACCTTTGTTAACCTGTGCAAAAGATATAATTGTGAACAATTTCAGGAACTTCCAAACCTGAGATGCTTGATGCTTTCGAGTTTTGCACTAAAAAGGCAAAAACAGCAGGAGTTCTTAGTGTTCTGCTCCCTGCTTGGCTTAAACACAGGTGTTTTTTTCCCATTTTAAAAACATTTATTTTGTTATTCTATTATTTAAATCCTCACATCCACATAGCACTACTGTTGGGATACGCTATGTGACTTTATTACACGGTTATTATTTCTGCAGTCTGCAAAGATGTTCAACTACGGCGCTGGCTGGAGGAAATTGTGTGACACTCTATTTGTTGTGTTCACTGTGGTCTTCCTCGTGACTCGACTGGTGATTTTTCCCAGCAAGTAAGAGATAATTGTATCTCCTTTTTTGTCATTAAATTGCTTGATAACTGTGAAAAACAGGGTGAATGAATTGTAAGTCTCTCGTTAGCAACTTGATTCCAGCTGTTCGATTTGTTACAGAATCATTCATACCACCCTGGTACTGTCCATGGAGGTGTTTGAGCCCTTTGCTGGCTACTACTTTTTTAACATCCTGCTGATGGTGCTGCAAGCTCTGCACATCTTCTGGGCCGGCTTGATACTGCGCATGGTCTATAAGTTCCTGAAAGGCAAGGTGAGAAAGAGCAGTGAAGCTATAATGCGTCACAAGATGTCTCTGTCATGTTTTCAGTAGTTGTGCATTTATATTTATATATGCTGCACAAAACAAAATGCTTTTTTCCTTTTCTTACGTGATGCTAAAACTACTACTTGATGCAAACAAGCAAAGAGTGCAATTAAAACGGACGACAAGGAACAACCAGAAAACTAAACCATAGTCAGCTTGATGTCCTCATTCATGGTCACAAGAAAATAAATCAGCGTCACTCACTAATTTGTTTGTGTAACTTTTTCATAGCGTTGTGGTGTGCAACCTTCTGCTTCCTTCCTCAGCTCGAAAAAGATGAACGCAGTGATGAGGAAAGTGAGGTTGAAGAGGAAGAGGAGGATAAAGGGGGAGAGGAAAACAAGGACCAAGGAGGAGACTGTTATTGGGAGAAAAGTAAAGACTCGCTTAACTCCAGACTGTCTATGCTGACCAACAGCTGCGTCCTTAACAACCTGGCCAACCACAGGTCCTCCGTGGTGGACAGAATGCGTAAAGCTCAGTAAAAATGTTCTCCATCTGTTGTTTTCCTTTACTAATGTGAACTGGTTATGCTCAGTCAGAGTCAGTCTGCGAGTCGGATGATTTCTACTGTCCTTCACTTTTAAGTGTGAGAAATGAATGCAGCAAACAGTCTCTATAAAGCCGGTGTCATAAAACAGGTGTCACAGCACTCTGCTGCACACAGGAAGCACAATCCTGGGCTGAGTCACTGCTCAGCCTCAGCAACACTGTACAATGATCCTTAATGAGTCATTCTCTTCGATGGCAGCATTCATGTGAAATGTTTTGTGCTTGCTAATGTCCACTGTAGCCTTCACTGCACACATTTTATTAATCAGGCTATAACATAACATTACTAACAGGCAGATAAACCAATATCAAAACAAAAGAGCAGGTTGATGTATGTTCAAGCTTAGATAGAAGTGCTCTTTAAATATTGTAAAATACTGTTACATTTAAATGCTAAAAAATAAAGTGATCATTTAGTCTTTCTACTTTTGTCATGTTTTAAGATTAAAAAAAAAATTCAATTGTGATTCTGTAGAATTAAATTAAATTGCTGTGCAAAAGTCTTGAGCCACACCTTGTTTCTTTATAAAATGGGAACGAAGTGCAGCGATTCCTTCAAATGTGTTCACGCAAAAGTGGAAAAGATTCATACAAGGAAAAAGTTTATTGCTTGAAACTTCTTGAAGGACACTCAAAGCTCTTCTTTGGATGTTGGCTGCCTTTTGTTCTTTTCTCTCCCAAGATGATGCCACACTACTTCAATAACGTTAAGGTCCGGGCTCTGGGGAGAACAGTCCACGATTCATAGTGTTTCATTGTGTGTTTTTCTATTCAGGTATGCTTTTTACTGCAACAACGATGTTTTGGGGATTGTCATTCTGAAAAATGAGGTCATTGTCAATTAAACGGTTATCCTTTCCAAAGAATACTGCACAGTGGATCAAAATCTGTCTTTTCTGTGTTCATAAGTCCATCGATTTTGACAAGATCCACAACATTGGCTAAAACGCAACCTGTTTCATAGATGGCTGTAAATACTATTGTACCTGTCTCTATAACGTTAATATTACATGATTTGAACCAAAAATGCTAAATACAGATTCCATCAGCCCTGTTCCCACCTGTTCCTGAGCCTTTTCTCTGTTTCCCTTCCTTAAGAATGGATTCTTCAGCCACCTTTCCACTGAGACCATTTCTGATGAGGCTTCAGTGAACAGCAGATTGGATCAGCCAAAGGGCAAGATGTATTTTCCTTAGATACAATAAAAGAATGATACGACCCCCTCTGCTAGGTAGGAGGGGACTAACATACACAGGCCCTCACACGAAACTTGAGTGAAATAAAAGGTTTTATTGCAAACTTTTAACAAAAAAAACAAAAAAACAGACAGGGCTGTTCAACAGACCACTGGGCAACCAATTAATACATAAACAACACAAGCCAAACATAAAAGCTAAGGGATAACTAAGACAAGCTAGCGTCACAAAATTCTAGTCGAAGCAAGCTAGCATCACAAAACTCAAAACTAAGCATGCACCAAGACTAACAAGCAAAGTTCAACACTATGAACAAGTTCAGCAAACAAAGTTCAAAGAGGGAGGCACGAAGGGCAAACTGCATCTTCAGTCCAAAGCGGCTGCCACTGAGTGAAGGTCCTCCGGCCTTTTGTAGCCACAGTTGAGCACGATCAGCCACTGATTGCCTCTTTATGGGATCTCCAGGCAGCCAATCGTCTATGTGGACTGGCACACTTCAATCTCCATGAAAGAAGGCTGGCACAGGTCCTAGCACACTGGGATTTGCATACATATAAAAAGGCATTCTCACTCCCAAGGCACAGGGCTGTAACAAAGAAGTTGAAAGAAATGATGCGTTTAAGAGGCTTAAAATACAATTAAAAACGATTTCATTTGTAAGTTGTGTAGACACAACACTAGTTCATCCCAATGACCATAGAAAAACAAAAATCAAATCTCATAGTATAGGTGCCTTTTTAATGCTTTAATGATTTATAGATCAGTAATAAAAGAGTCTTAATAAGCAAACAAACTTTGAAAGATCTTTAGAAATCTTGGATCACTTTAAACAAATAAGTAAGAGTGGCTAAAGAGCTACACAGTACTGTAGATTAAACAGTGTCACTATCACCGCTGTTGTCCATCGCCATCTGCTGGCAGGTTCCACAATCACACAGACTTGAATTGGAAAAAAAGTTTATTGACCATAATATCACTTTAATGCGAGACCTCTCTCTTGTAAAGGAGTTTCCTTGCATGCGTAGACGAAAAGCATTATGGTCTGTGGTGAAAGTCTCTCCATGCTCTCCTTGTTTTGGAATAAAATGTCCGAAGCTCCTGATGGTGGATGGAAAGGTTCACTAAGAAGTGATTCAGGTGAGTGCATCAATTTAGTTTGTTCACAAGAAAATGTTTAACTGCTGTCTTTTATTGTTTCTCATGTGGGCTAAATAGTCAGTGGATTACTCATATTTTATTAATCAATAGTGTTTAAATAGATGACTTAATTCCCAATTAGTGCTATTAAGAGAAGGACTTCTACTTTTCTATTTAGTCTAAATCTATTCTTTTCCAAATTAATTACGTAGAATAACCACATGAAAATATTAGTCATCATGGATTAAATCAGGAAACGAATCGTCCTCCCTTTTCTCTCTTTCCTTTTTCTTCCACATTTATTTTTTTCCAATAATTAAGATTTCATTCTTTTTGTACTTTTTTAATTCTGTAGTATTTCTGTTAATTGATTTCTTGTCATTCATCATAGCAAACACTTGCAATTAATCTGTGACATGTTAGTGAGTTTCATCCCAGCCTTAGTTTCTCCCTCTGTGCAGCAGTGTCAGCAGGGCAGATTAAAAACAAAGCACTGGATTAACTTGTTCATAGCGCTGTGCTCACTGAGTGCTCGTTTTTCCAAAGGCCTGGTGAACAGTAAACAGCAAAAAAAAAAACAACCCAAAAACCCCAAACTTTCTTCTCCATAACTTCTTAAACTGGGAATTGAACACAGCGCACAGTATTACTATATTCATTTTGCTTTGTAACTGCATGGGTGTAACTAATAAGCTTGCTGTATGTAGTAGTAGTACATGAACTGAATGAAACTATAGAAAGCAGCGCATGGTGGCTGTAACATTAAGTTACTATGTGCCCTCTAGGTTTTCTTTTTCTCTGTCAGAGTCCACCCTTCACCTTGTCCTGCGTCTGAGAGGGGGCATCATTGAGCCATCACCGAAGCAGCTGGCTCAGAAGTACAACTGTGACAAGTATGTATACAAAACCAGCACACACAAATATTAGTGAGCCTGAACTCAACCTCAGATAGGTGAGGGGAAATTAAAGTATAAAAATATCAAAATGTTTTGAGCAGATTGCTTAAAACTGGATTCCACTCAATTTCATCTTTTTGTAAGGTGCATGCGAAAGGTCTAGAGAAGTAAAAACGTTATGAAAAAGCTCAATGTCTCAAATAAAAGTTTCTCCTTATACACAAGACGTTTGATCTCAGGAAAGAATTCATCATTAGCAATGCTAAATTATTACCGAGAGGCTGATTAAATCATTTTCTTCTGTCAAAGAAAAATTGGCAGAAAAAAATCAGGGATAATCTAATTCGTGTCACATTTTAGTTTAACTGTAAGCGCATAAAGAGCTTCGATGGTTCCAAGTTGAGCCCTCAGTAAAGCAGTAATCTAAACATTTTTGTCATCCGTCTTACGCGCTATGCTCGTCTGCATCCGCGTGCCATCAACTGCCAAAGTGTGGACACACCGGCAACATCAGACCCAAGTAGAAGCTAAAGTAAACGGCTGGAATCAGAAGTCAGTGTTGTCAAAAAACAGTTTTAACAAGAAAAACTACCAAGAAAAACAAACAAACCCAAGAAAGAAAAAGACGAAATGCTGCATAAAGTGATCATAATGTTTGCTTTTATTTTCAAACCACCATGACGCAGCCCAGAGAGCTGACATCACTGTTCACATTCATCCTCCGTACAGTAAGGCTTAAAAAATGTCGTACATTACAGTCTGTGTGATGAAAAGACTCTGAAGTAGACATTCAGTTTTTCTTTTTTTGTACGTATTTAATTATTCATACAGTACAGCCACAATCTCAAGGCCTATGGCATACTGTCCACAGCTACAGGTAATGTGCTCAAAAGTAACACAAGGCAGAAAACATCTTATTTTTCCTCAGATGCATCACACCAATGAGAGAAATGTGTTAATTAAGATATGGTGCTATCGTAAATAAGTTACTAAGGTAGTGCTCTGTTAGTACATGATGCACAGCATATCATTCAGACTGGACAAGCTCAAAAGTCACTTATATTTACCTGTTAGTCTAAGAGATGCATTTTATTTTCCTATGGTTACTTCTTAAATGTAGCTTATTGATTTATATCATTTGTAAAACCATTGTTATGCTAACTTTAACTGCTTAATATTTCATATTTACTACCATGTACTTAAGTAGCTTACTGAGGAATCAGTAAGAAATGAAGATGTGATAAAAGACGAGCCATGGAAAACTCTTTTTTCCCCCTCTTCTCTCAACATTTGATCTTTGGTGTCAATGTTTAGATGCTGTTGCTATTCAAGCTGCGTGTCCTAGATTAACCACATTATCAACAACTACGAGCTCACTCCTTGAATATTCCTGCTGAAAAACTAACATAAGTCCTTCACATTACACAATATAGCTGCTAGATTACATATGGGCAACTACAAGACCTGTGAAATGTTAACCCAGTAATAATTATGGCGTATGCAAGCTCTTAAATAAGCTAAACTCTTTTTTTTGTCTTGTGCATTCACTTTTCAGTTCCTTTGTTTCTAAGCATGGACTCATTTTTTTGTAAAGATGAAAAACAAGGCCTCTTATCGTTCATATTGACGCTGCATTGTGATTTTGGGTACAAAGGTGATCCTTATGAAAGACCAGAAGCACCAGTTCTAAATCCTAAATGACTAGCATTGTTAAGCACTTACCTTATAAGTTGGTTTATTGCACTGAATGTTACCCTCGAAAGCAACATGAAGCGTTACGTTAAGTTTGGACAAGCTCTACCGTATATATGCTGCTGCTCAGAGTCAGCACCTGCGCGATGTTGCCGTCGCTGCTGTGACGCAGACCTTCCTGCAGCCGAGGTGGGTTTTGTGCTTGAAGAGGACCGGGACCAGCTCCTTCTTATTTTATTTACTGCTTCCTGCCAGGACCCCTGTCATCGCTTCCATTTCTCTCGCATGTTGCACTCTGCCATGTTTCACCCACCCTTCCTATTTGTCAATAAGTTTAACGAGGCTCTGGCGCAGGTCATTAAGGTCAAAGATCTTGATGTCCAGAATTTCTATGGCCCTCTGGATCTCAGTATCCAAGCGATCCCGGTCCTCCAGAGAGTTACTCAGGTTCTGCTCCGTGTTCTGGATGCGACGTTCCAGCTCTGAGTTTCGCATCTCCATCTCCTGAAGTTTAAGGCAAACACAGAAAAGGCAAAAGGAAATGTTAAAAGGTTTAATAACACCTGATTAGCAACGAAAACACGGCGAGTTACTGTAAAAGCGTCACTCATACCCGTAATCTGTGGATGGCCTCATCCCGCTGATGCTCCATTTCGTGGTACTCTGCTTTTTTGCTTTGCAGAATGTGAATTTCCTACAGAAAGAATGAAAGGTACTCTTGAGAGAGTCAGTTTTTGTATGCTTTTGCTGATGTGTCATAATTTCCTTGTCATTTAGCAATTATCCAACCTCATCTTTGGCCTTCAGCAGGGCCTCCAGCTCTTCCAGGGACTGGGTCAGCTCATCCTTCAACAGATCACTGGGGCCTTGGCCACCGTGGGCTTCAAGGTCAGCCACCTTACAAAACACACCAAATATAATGATGTGTATGCAGGACGCAGCTTTAAAAAGCTTTTATTTGGTCCAGACTATTACTGGCCTCATTCAAATTCTTTGTCCCTGGTCTGCTTACTACAATTGAACTATAATGAGAACAAAGACAATGTGAAATGCAGATCAGAGTGATCTCATGTTTGTCCAGGCTGAAGCCTTTC
This sequence comes from Hemichromis elongatus, assembly GCA_015108515.1. NCBI lineage: Eukaryota > Metazoa > Chordata > Actinopteri > Cichliformes > Cichlidae > Hemichromis > Hemichromis elongatus. The sequence goes on from VUQR01028017.1 coordinate 16,650, forward strand.
CCAGGTTGGGTTTCTCAGATTGGGTGAGATGTAGGGAACACCTTGATCAGCCATTCATGCATTCATGCTCTCAAACACACCTCTGACCAGCTTAAAATTAACCTTACATGGAGGTTTTTTGAAATTTATGCAGGCACAGAAAGAGCACGAAAATTCCACACAGAAAGGCTCCAGCCGGCCCATCCAGCCTAGTTTAACACTCTATCCTGTGCAGCTTTTCTTCAACACAATCCACCTCTGTCTCCATCTGCGCTGTGGAAGAGGACAAAATGCCACAAAGACGAATTCTCACGCTGGCTGGCACTTTACCATGTGTACAATCCAGAAATAGCTTTGATGGGCAAACACAAACAGCAGCACTGATTTCTATTCACTGAAAAGGAAGCCCTGCGCACTAAATTTACAAATTTTTGCACCCTGCCATTCAGTCTACACACAGTCTAACGTGGAGGTTATAGCTTGATCACAGCTAATATAACCTTATTTAATACAGCTGTGCAAAAATGCGTGGACACACTGCGTGCACACCCATGGCCAGTTAGAATCACCAGTTAACCTGCAGTAACATACATGTGTTTGCTCTGTGGGAGGAAGCCAGGGACAACCCACACAGGCACAGAGAGGGCATGTAACCTCTATACCGAGAGGGCCCAGTCACTGCACCACACTATCCTAATTCAGGCATAAAACGTAAAGGTGAATAACAGGAAAACTCATAGATTAGGATTCAATCAAGACTTTTGAGACCTTTAACTCTTATGAAAGCTAAAGAGCTCATCAGCGGACAGAATTAAACTTATCATAAAGAGTAGTCAACTCTGTTTGCTTTCATTCACGTCTGCAGATGACTCACAGCGTTCCCCTGCAACAATGAGCGGTTACTTCAACAACTATAATGAAGTCGGAGAAGAGCCACTTTTACGAATGTAATCCTCATTGGATTGCACTTAATCTGAGCTCCATGAATTAGAAAGAAAAACAGAAGGACACCTCTAAAAACACCCGGCGTGCCCCGTTGGATTATTTTAAACCGCGTATGGTTTAGACTCAGTAGAAGAAAGGAGGGGAGGAAAAAAAGAGAGACAAGTGGATGCCAACTCCCTCTGGTGATTTTTCATTTTTTCCTAACTGGGGCATTGAAAGTAGGATATTGCTGTCCTACAAACCCCCCTCTATCTCTCTCTCTCTTACACACCACCCCGGAGACATGAACCATTTTCAGCCACCTGGTCCCCTTCCTCAGACAGTAGGAACTAGCTCGGTCCAAAGGAGACGGGGTTCTCAATTGTATGATTTAATCAGTCGATGTGGACCAAAATAGTAAAAGCTGTTTCTTGCTGAAATACCAGAGGAGCGCTTACGAATTAAACAGTACTGATCAATACTGTAAGGCCGGGCTATAATGGAAAGGGATCGAGGTGTTAAACTATTGAATCAGAGAAGTTTGTAAATGTCAGCCTGAGGCGAGGTCGTTCCCAGAGGACTCAGCTCCCAGCAAACATGAAAATACCTTTTATTGATGAGCGGGGACAAAGAGGACAGAGGCATCCGAATCCACCGGAGCCTGAAAAGTAATTCAAGTGTAAAACCCTCGTGAGGCTCTCGGTGTTTAGACCGAACTCCCTTGTGGCAAAACGTGAAATTTGGTGTTTACTTAGTGAACCGCTTAAACCAGCGCAGAGAACGCCTTGATTAAAGCTTCTGAGGGAAAAAAGCCTGCAGCACAAGTCACACCACAGATTGATGGAGTGTGTTACCAGCACAGCTTCCTTTTTCCGAACAACCAGTTTCAAAACAAGGAAATGAAGTGTCTGCAAAGGACGACCCAATCAAAAGCAGCACGACTTCGCTCAGCAGCAAAAAGGCACACAGCCCTGGCCAAGTCTTGCAGCAATCTCCTTTTTGTGCAATCTTACTTGTGTTCCTGTTACACAGCTTTACACCTCCAGAAATGATAATTAGGTGTGACCTTAACCATTAGCTTCTACTCCACAGGTTACTACAGAGCTGTAATAGAGCTTCAGAGGCCAGAGGAAAGACCAGCTACTTCTCAGCTTTTTGATTCAGAATTTTAACTTTTTGCTAACCTTATGTCTCAAACATTAGGCAGTCGCAGATAGTAAGGTAATCATGATTAAATAATCCCTCCATTCTCTCAACTCCTTATTGTGTCGATGGTTGGTGGGTGCAGCCTTCTCAGCCAGAGCACATTAGGCAAGAGAATCTGCTTTTTTTGCTACTGAAAACAGATGATTATGAATTAAAACGATATCATTAAATTTAATTCAGCCAATTTGACCATCTGATTCTCCAGCGCTCTTTAGGTAGCATTAGCAGGATTTATAGGAAAGGTGATGTTTGCATTGCTATACTCACATCACCCAAAAGCAAGTTGGGTGATTACAAGGTGATTTTCTGCTTTAAGCATCCAAAGTAAAACTCACATGTTGGATGTTATAGTTTCTCATAAACGTCAGAGTGCAGGGCTACGAAGAAGCTATGAAGACACAAGCTACTATATACAATAAAAATGTGGGGGTTAAAGAGTCCTGGGATTGAGGAAGAAGAATTTAGTCTGCAGCGTGTAGGTGTACTGTTGAGCCTATTTAAGTTTATTTTAGGTCATTTTTGCCTTCATTATATTATGAAAGTTTTACACAGGAACATAGGGCGAGATGGGGGCGAGACACGCAGCAGGAGCCCCGGAGTTGATCCAGACCTCCTGCTGTATGAGCTCAGCAAAACACCACATTTTTTAAATGTATTTGTTAAAAGGTGCCAGACAATTTTGGATATTATTGACATAAAGCTATATAAATGGTCTCATGTTCACTAATAAACTGTAGTGGTGTTTACTCTTAGTCTCTTTATTTGTAGCAGTCATAATGATAAAGAGACAAAACCAGCAATCCAAAAATAACTATTAGCAAACTGACCGACAAACACCGGGATGGAGGTTTGAATTGCTTTTAACATCAACAAAAAAAGATATCATATGTATCTCTAATTTAATAATCCCTAAGTGAGACTTCAGGGTGAATACACTTCATCAGAGCATCCTCAAACTGTCCTCTGGGTGTCTCTGTTAAAAAGGCAGAGTCTCACCTGGTCTCGGAGTCTTTCGGTCTCCTCCTGATATGCTGTCAGCTGTTTCTTCCACTGCTCCACGTTAGCATTCGCTTCATGCAAAGCTGCCACCAGCTTAGAGTTGCTGTCCTGTAAAGTGAAGAGCTCAGCTTCCAAGTTCATCTCACAAATAGACCTGAAAAACACAAATACCCGTACACATTTACATCACATCCAACACTACGCACCCGGAGCTGGGATTGTCTCCATGACAGTGAACTGGTTAAGGTATGGGGGG